>CAIGRK010173577.1:0-16338 GCA_903798315.1 Fraxinus greggii | reverse complement strand
TTATAAATAAATAGAAATAAATAGTGAATATTATTTGTGGATAACATGATCAATAGGGGTTGACATAATGGCCACGTAGCCGGCCCCTATTGGAGGGGTGCCTGCCACGTGGCCGCCCCCAAACATAGGCATAATTATGTTAGGGAAAATCAAATTTCACCATCAAGATCCAAAGTGGGAATCAGGTAATGCATGAATCTACATGATTTTTCCACGACAGTTATGCTACCCGTATAGTTTTTCCGACAGTCAAAACATTTGTCAAAGTACAATTGTATAAGCAGCTTAATTCTTTACAAGAGGAAGCTCTTTTTTTCTCTGGCGCAGGAATACAAAAAATCAACTGAAGACATAGCTACAAAAGAATACGGAGAAATTGGAAAAAAAAAAAATTATAAACAAAATTTTTCTGAACACTTGCACCAACAAAAAAAAATTATTACTCAAACTTTGAACTTCCACTTTGGACCTAGCAAAAAAATATTATGTCCCTCTTTGATTTTTTCAAAAATAGTTTTTTTTTAGTAAATTTTGATTAAAAAAAATTAATGAAACATGTGATTGAAAAGTTGATAAAAGTTGTAAGAGTAATTATATTCACACCAAATTTTTTTATTTCTTACACCACATTTTAATTGTACTTAAGGTTCTTAATCTTTGCTCACTATATCACTTATGTCCCTCATGCTTTTTCAGGTTGTTCTTATCTTCAAATTTTTTATTAGTTAACACATTTCTATATTTGATAAAAGTTTCATGTCCAAAAGTCAGTTGAAATGACGTATAACAACTTTTTTCCCATCATATTTAAAAAAAAAAAAAGAAAAATTGTGAATTATTTAGTACATTTCAAATCTTGAAACTAAAATATTTTGATATAAATCATCATTAAAGATGATATGTACTAATTAATGAAATGTTGAAGATAAGAATTTGACTTAAAAAATTAAAGAAACAATTATTACAATGAAAAAAAATTAAGGAGCTTAATTATAATTAAAATGTGGTGCATAAAATAAAAAATGTGATGATAATATAATCACCCAACTTGTAAATATAATGAAATGTAGGATTGAAAATAAATAAATAATAATAATAATAATAATTTTTAAGACATGAAGACCGAACATTGACTCCATCCGCCATATACGATTATATCAACCATATAATTTTAACGAGAATAAAAATTTGAAATGTAATCCCTTTTTGGTGGGGATTAAAATCGATTATTTAGTAAAATTTGATAAAAGTTAATGAAATTATGAAATATTGAGTTAAAAAGTTATAGATTCTAGAAATATACTATCAAAATTAATTTTGATTTAGTCGGGAACTAAAATAGTGTGTTTGAGCTACATTATTTCAGAAGAATATATTTTGGAATAATAGATTGATTGAAAATGTGTGGTTGAAAAATAAGAAAAATTATTAAAGTAAAGAAAAATATTAATTTATTGAAAAAATGTGATTGAAAATAAATAGATGAAAGAATGAAAATTTTAACATCCACCAAATCCGGGCTAAATATATTACTCCTTTCATTAAACCCTAACAAATTGCGTTTATAATATACACATCCCCTCTTCCCCTAAAACCCTGATTTTAAGAACAAAACCTCCAGACTCTGCAGCTCCAACACCCTCCCGGGTGTGGGACAATTGAGTACCGCCTGTGGGCTGTGAGAAATGGCGGTGGACAAAAACCGGCTTGAGGAAGAAGCCTGCGTTCTCCGCTTCTACAAAATTGTCCTTAGCTGGGATTACCTTCGTCTACTCAAGGAATCCAATGTACTATGTTCAATTTCTTATTTTTTAGGTTTATACTATATACACTGACATTTTAGGACTAATATTAGGGTATCTGTATTAGATTCGAATGTAGCAGTTATAAAAATATATATGCGGTTGTTTTTGCGCATGTGTTGTGCACAATTTGTGATTTTTATTCTATTGAATTATTTAGAAGAAGAATTTCAATAAAAAGATTGGGGATGGGAGTGCTCTGGGATTGAAGGAAGTGAAGAGTTCGTACAAAGATGTTGATGATTATCTGTCAACGTTTGAGCCCCTGCTTTTCGAAGAAGTCAAAGCTCAGATTGTCCAGGGAAAAGAGGAGGAAGACGGTATTTTTTCAGATGTTTTCGGTTTATATAGTTGTTTCCCTGGATTTTCCAGTTGACCCATGATAAATTTATGATTTTCGGTGTCTTAAGTGAAATTGATTTTGAATGTGAGTGTATCAGTGTATTTAGTTTAATGTATACAAGTTTGACCTATATTTTTAGTAAATATTGAACTGATGTTTTTGGATCAATTTTTGCTTTTTTTTTCTTTTTGTGTATAAAATAGACATGTATATGTAATAGGTGCTTTTTGACTATACAGAAACCGAATGGCAACAAGCAATTATAGCAGAATGCAGCGAAGTCAATGGTTTTTATTTACCTATGGTTATATGTTCAGACTCAAAATCCATATCGCAGAATGATCTCTTGCTGCTTTCTAATAAGAAGGTACGGGTTGGCTGTGTATCAATTTCTGGTTTCATATAGGATTTGGAATTTAGTAGATTAGACTGACATTCAGTTCTATGCTTTCCGTTCATTTGTGAAACTTCTATTCAGCCCTTGTTTGGTTTGGAGTTAGCTTAAAAATCAAAATCAAAGTCAACAATTAATTTTTACTGCACATTTCATGGGACCAACAACTAACAACTTTTCAACCACATATTTCATCGACTTCTATCAAAATCTACTAAAATTCTGATTTTTAACTACACAAAACAGGGCGGAGTATAGCCCTAATCTAATAATATATGTTCATTGTGAATCTCCGATTTTAATAGTTTGATTAGATAAGTCAAAATATTCATTTTTAAGTATGTGTTGAATGCTTTAGTTATTTTGCAGCTTGGTGAGGGTAAAGTACTCCCGACTGCATATGCTTTTGCACTAGTTGAGCATTGTCAACATGATAAAATAAAACTTCGGCTGAATTTAAGTGGAGAACTCAAAGGATTAAGTACAGATGACGTTCAAACTTCTTCAAGGCTGTTGAACATGCGCCCTCTTGTGAGTGAAGTTCAAAAATACTTGTACATTCTGAAGGTAAATCTTCCAAATTCATTTGGAACTCTTAAGTTACAAAAATGAGTTCTATGTGCAAGTAATTCTATTTCATTGTTGTCTTACTGTTAAACCATTAGTTGCACAGTCTATGTTCTCCATTACAGCTTGTGGCAAATGATTTGCGAAAATGCGAGAAATTTTTTATGTAACTACACTGAAGATCTCGTGGATTTAAAGCTAATTGTGACCTGAATATGAGACCTCTCTTATGTTAAAAATAGGAGCTCATACTGATGTTAGTTTTTTTGTTTATCACGTTGCCATGTTCTGTATGTATAATTTGTGCCAGTTTCACATCAATATTTAAGTAGATGATGTGCCAGCGTTCAATTGACTATATAAAATAATATATTCATGGGCAAAGCTTCGTGAAGTTGAGTCAAATTTACTTCCTTTAATATTCGAAAGTAGTTTATTTGGCAATTCCCTCTAGAAAAGACTGCAGAAATTAACCAATTATGATCAGCCCGGGAACATAAAGGAGAATTTATTTTCCAATTAGTTAAGTTGGTCTTTCGAGAAGTAGTTTTATCAGTGCTGCTGTAAATGTTTTCCCTGGAACTTGAGATTCAATCTTACAAATAATTTTCCCTTTGATGGACAAATTTAGTGTAGGCTCATGTTCATGAGAAACTGTGTCCCCTCGAGTCTGTCAAGAAATTTTTTATTAGGTTTGCTTTTGTTATGGATTGACTGCAACATCTTTCTTAGTTTCATGGAGAACTGTGTCCCAGTGGCTTTATAAGTTGACTCAGTTTCTTTCTCATTTTCAGCAGTGCATTCCTTTCCTTGGTGAAGTGTTTATCTACTTGCTATTAGGAAAAAGAGATACTTTTATGCTCTATTATTTACTTTGGTCATGGTGATTTAGCTCCTGTCATTTTTTTTTTTCGTTCTGTATGGACTAGAATACAACGTAGGCATTCAAAGACATGCAAAATTGAATTCCTAACTCTATTTCTTTTTCTTCATCTTGTAATTCGATTCATAGATTTGCAGCTTATCAACTATAGTCCGTGAATATGTCGCTATGCGGTCAGTTAGCTTCCTCCCATTTAAGGATTTGATTTTAACTGCTGCTGAGAGCAATTATGCTGCTGAAGATCAAGCCTGGAAAATATCTAAACCCCTAACAGCATTTATTGAAGGCAATCACAACAAATCACAGCTAGAGGCCATACAGGTGAGTTCTTAGCAACTCACCCTAAAGTTGATTTCTTGCCCTCCCAGCGAGCTTGAGTTCCTTTTGTCAATTCAAGATGAAGTGGAGCTGTCATATTGATATAAATGCATATAGTTAAATATTGTTGTAGTTACTTGCATTTTTTATTCTTTAAATTGGCAGCTTATTTACAATTAACAGCTTTGCTCCTCTCCCCTCTGAACTTGTTGCAGGCAGGTCTTTCACGTAAAACCTTTGTTTTGATACAGGTTTGACTTGTAACCTTCTGCTTCTAATTTTGACTTTTAGTTGTCATTTTTCATTTAATTATCCCATCACTCCAGTAGACAACACTATTGTAATCACATCGATTTGAAGATGCGTTCTGAAACAGCCATAGATTATTTCAGAGCTAAAAAAAATTGTGCCTAACAAATGAATACGGATGCTTTGGAACAACTACCTTTCGGTATGTCTTTTAACAGCATGCTACCTTTTAGGGCCCCCCAGGAACGGGAAAAACACAAACTATCCTTGGGCTCCTCAGTGCCATTTTGCATGCTACTCCAGCTAGAGTATCAAACAAGTAAGCATCTTTTTCCGTTTTGGTTTTGTTTTTGATTGATTAAGTGGATTGTTGTTGAAATTATAGCTATGTTGCTGAGATTTGTTGGTGGAAGAGAGCAACTGCTGAGTACATTTAGCTTCATGAGGTAATGAATTATCTATTTCTTATTTGGTAATGAAATAGTATTTTTTTTTATGCAGGGGCAAAATGACTGAAGTAAAACGTGGGCCAGAATTACCTATCCATGAAAAGTATGTTTGTCAATGCCTGTACTTCTCATGAATACGTGTCCCTGGCTTCTATCATGCATCTTGTTGCGTTACCCATGATTTACTGGTTATTTCCCACAAATAAAAGAATGTGGGAAGGGAAATACCCCTATGAAAGTGCTAATCTCGATTCTTGTGAAGATAATAACCATTATCAGGCAATTTTTTTCCTTCTAAATGAAGCATAAATTTATTGAGTTAGTTTGTCTGGTTTAAATCCATGAGTTCAAACGAAATTCAGGATAAGAGCAACATATATGAACCGCATAAGTTGGAGCTCATCTTATGATTTACATCAAGGTTATGCATGCCACTAGTTGCTTCTTTTTGCTTTTCCTTGTTGCATCAAGGAAAAAGAGTTGATCCCAACTTGCTCATAAATTTAATGTAATTGTTCTATTCTCAACATCCTCATAAAAGGGTCGGTGTGAAACTTGCTTTGGAGAAAAATGTATTATTAGCTTTATGCCACGTTTATTCTATTGTTAGATATTTGCATGGGGTTTGAACCATTTGAAAATGGACTTGAACCCCAATCTTTTGAAAGGACAAACATCTAAAATTCTCAATATCTCATCAAAGATGACTTGTGGTGTCTTGCTCAATTTCTTTTTTCTTTTATTTTATGCGAAATTACATATCTCAGCTGATTTTCATTTGAATTCTCAAAGCTGTACGGCGAGTTGACAGTTTATTTATTTTTTTGTTTTTCCTCCATGTCTTACGTGTTTATTCTACTTTAGCTCCAGTAAAAAAAATTCCCAGTCAAAATACATTGACATGTTAACTACTATTGTCTTCGAAGGGGAACAATTCATAAGATATAATATTTTGATATTTGCAGATACAATCACTGGGGAAGAGCTTCTCCATGGTTGATTGGTATGAATCCTCGAGACGCAGTGATGCCTATAAATGGTGATGATGGATTCTTCCCGACATCGGGCAATGACTTGGTATGTCCATTTCGTTTCTGTAACTGGTGATTCAGGATAATTTTGGATGTTGACATTAACATTTAAACTCCTATACAGAAACCAGAAGTGGTTAACTCCAGTCGGAAATATCGCGTTCGTGTTCTAGTATGTGCCCCATCAAATTCTGCTCTCGACGAGATTGTGCTGCGTCTCCTAAACACTGGTCGGAGTTTAATCTATTTTGCAAGTATTTACCTTATGTGATGCATTCTAATTTGCTCTCGAATGTGAATAGATGCACTCTTGTTTGCTGACTCTTAAATCTGTATCATAATTGGGAGCTCTCTCTTTGCCTCAATCAACAGTTACGTGATTCCAAGTTTTTTAGGAGAAAAAATGCAAAAATCTCTGAGAACTATTGTAACATAGAGCAACTCCGAGGGGAAAGTTCCCAATGAATGGTGAATGATTGGATTCTTTAGTCAACAAGAGGATACCTCCTTTCCTTCCATGTTAGTTGGAAGAAGTGTGGGGTGGGGGTGGACGGGACAGATGTTCTTACGAAGAAAAATAAGAGCACTTTAGGATTTGGTATGAGTTAGCAAATAAAAGAGGGTCAGTGAGGTAAACGCTCATTGTGAAAATGTGGAAAACCCTGGAATGGAAGAAATCTGGTTGAAAAGGTTGCACTTTAGCCACTTCCCCAGATAAAGCCACTTTGTGAAAATGAGCTCAAAAGAAAGTGGAACCGCCTTTCATGGAAATGGCATTTTTGAAAGATGTGGATAATATCAAAGGAATAAATCCCCGATATATCATGTGAAAACTGAATACTGGTTTGGTATTTAATATGTACTGACTAGTTGATTTATGCAGTTTTACCTAACTGTGCACACCCTGAATCAAACACAAAGTTTCTTCACTAAGAAATAAAGATTTTTTGTGTGTAATTAGAGCTGCTTCTATGTTGCAGGCATTCGTGATGAAAATGATCACGCATACAATCCTAAAATAGTGCGTATTGGTCTTAAACCTCACCATTCTGTCCAAGCGGTCTCCATGGATTACTTGGTATGCTACCTTTCCACTAACTAGTTATATAATCATCTTATTATTTCTTCACAGCATTTCAACAGTCCAATATAGTTTAGCACAAATGATATGTTTTTAGGTAGAACAAAAACTTGCTGGTATGGACTCTCAAACTGGTGACAAGCAAAAGCAAGGGGGTGCAGCGAAGGATAAAGACAGTATTCGTGCTTCTATACTGGATGAAGCAGTGATTGTATGTAGTTTGAGCCTCTTTTCAGATTACACCTTTGAAACTTTGGTTCAATTGAAGTTTATAGTTAAAAGTAACTTGGGTATAAGTTCATTGACAGGTGTTCTCCACACTTAGCTTTAGCGGTTCAACTCTCTTCAGTAAATTAAATCGCAGTTTTGATGTGGTCATAATCGATGAAGCTGCTCAAGCTGTAAGTTACATTATTGATCGTAAAATATAGATTTTAGTTTCTTTAACCTTCATACAGTTGATGTTGCTGTTAGTAGATATATTGTTGCTCGCATGTTTTCTATTCTTCATTTGATGTTATCCATATATGGCTGTAATTAGTTTGATCTAGTTTAACCAATTGGATAAATGTTACTTAAGCTTTTACTTTTCGCCTTATTATATAATGCTTTCTTGACATTTCCAGAATCTTGTTCTTTGTGCTATTACATTTACCGTCTCATCACTACTCTTCTAATTTTGTTATTCTTTGTTCATAACAGGTGGAACCAGCAACACTCATTCCGTTGGCCAATGGATGCAAACAAGTATTCCTGGTATATACAATTGATTCATCATTGAATAACTAGTATATACCATGAGTTGATCATAATAAATAGTATATGTCTGATGTGTGGATCTTTAAGATGCAACAATTTGATTCATGTCAGTGCTTCATTAACTCCAAAGATCTTAAAGTTATGCTGGATAAATGTAACAATAACAAGGGCTTAAACAGGTTTGGTTTGTTGTCAAAGGTTAATTTCAATTTTCTGGATTTTGATAAAGAGTATTGTAATTGGAACTATTTATACGTGCATTAAATGACTTTGGAAGCCTCAAATGATTCCTGAGAAAAGTGAGGACCACTTTATAAAAATGGCATCTCTTGTTGAATCTAAGTAGCTAAATTATTTGACTAGCTTAAGATTGTAAACATGATTTATACATGTATAATGATATAGGTGTTTAGGTTACTTTGTACTGTTTTCCATTCATACATGTGTGTGCCATTGCAATTTATGTCAAAGGAACAAATATCTTACGCTTTTGCCCAAAGGATTGCCACAACCGCTTGCTATACCTCAGAAAGTTTGGAAAGACAACATCATGGATTTCATTGAAAGGATGCCGAAGTTGGAAAGAGTGGATTCTATCTTTGTAGTGGTTGGTTGGTTAAGTAATGTTTGTTTACAGTGCATTCAGTGTTAGTGGTGTTTGTGAGGGAAATAGTGCGGCTACATGGTATTCCTAAGGCAATTTGTTTTTGACAGAGATAAGGTTTAACAAGATTTTCGTGAGTCATTTTTTGTCAGACTTGTTCCGATTGCAAGGAACAGTGTGGAAACGATCTACGGCCTACAACCCTCAAATAGATGACTAGTAAAAAATGCTCAATCGAAGCATGGAGACTTATTTTTGCTGTTTCGCATCTAGTAGGCCAAAATAGTGGGCGGCAACGGTTACTTTGAGTAGAATTCTGTTACAATTCATCTTATCACTTCTCATCTCAGCTTACTTCATTCCAAATTGTCTATGGTCACGAACTGCCTCTTTTATTACAATTGTAGAAGGGGTCGATAGTGAACTTCGAGGTGGAACAACAATTTGTGCAGCGTGATGAGCGCTTAAAGTACATTTTCGCCGTTCACAACAAAGGATGAAATTGGCGGATGATAAACATTGCAAGAATGTAGAATTGGAGGTTGACAATATTGTGTATCTTGAGACCGTATCGTATACAGTCTTTAGTATCACAACCCAAATGAGAAGCTTGCTCCTAGATATTATAGCCCGGTCCTTTTCAGATTTTATCATGCATTGATCATATAGCTTATAAATTATAACTATCCCCAAAATCATATATCTACTCGGTATTTCACGTCGTATTACTACGCAAAGCCATTGGAAACATGCCATTGTGTACGCCTCTTCCTTGGCAGCTCAGTGATGAATTAGAATTGTTAGTAGAACCCAAGGCTATAGTGGGTGTGCGACATAATTCTAACAACCAGTTTCAAGGTCCAAAGGTACTGATCTAGTGGAAGATAATGAGGCGACTTGAGAACCTTATCAATTGATTCAGTGATAGTATCTCTCATTTCACCTCGAGGACAAGATGAGTGTTTGCGAGGGAAGTATTGATAAGACTCCCTAATCATTATATATAGGTGCGTTGGGGAAAGAACGATGTTGCTGACACGGGAAGGGATTGCATGAACTGCTCTAGTCACTCAATTCCACTAGTTAGTTATATAAAGGTGATGGTTATATGACGTTAGTTTGGTAATTCAGTTAGGAAATAGTTGGTGCCAGAAAATTAGAGATGGTATGCCAAGATGGAGGAAGAAGAGTCTTGTAGTAGAAAACGTTAGGTTTTGAAGGGATCGGTGACTTTGGTGTTGTGGTAAAATGTTGAAATAAGTTTGATTGCAACATTTATGCAATGAATACAATTTCGTTGAAGGCTACAGACTTAAAATCTCGAGTGGTAGGTTCCGAACACAAAATCTTAACAGTTGCTTGTTCTATTTAATAACTAGTTTTGACAAAGATCATTTATAGAACTAAGCACCTCACTAGATTCTTACAGCAAATGATGTAGGATAATCTATTAAGGATAATTTTATAAGCTATTTTAGATGTCTACCATTCCTGGACATTTCATGAAGACAAGGATGTAAAAAGTTGAAACGGTAAAGGTAATGTTGGTATAGCTTGTATAGAAAATGTATCGAAGTGTAACAACAATTTTAACAGTTAAGACATCCTAAGCAACACGGTGTAATGGGATGTGACCATTCTAAGTTCTAGTGTGACAATTGGCTCCTCAAATGTTTCACCTTGTTGTCTAAGTTAAATCAACCTCCAATAATTGGTGGCGCTATGGTGTGCAATAGTTGGTGCAACCACTTAACCAATAAGGCAACATGGTGTAATGGATTTGACTATTCCAAGTTCTTGTGTGACATTTGGCTCCTCAAATGCTGCCCCTTGCAGTCTCAGTTAAATCGGTCTTCAACAATTGGTGACGCTATGTGTGCAATATTTGGAACAACCACTTTACCAATAAGACAAGAAAGGGAAAACTAACAAGTACTCAAAGATGGACAAGAGAGTTGATTAAATACTCTGTATTACAATTCTCAAAGGCTTCTTTATGACTCGCTCACTTAAGATCTCACTTCATTTCTTTATGGCCAACTTGGTTACAAATGAGGCTACCTTGACCGCTATTTATAGTTGCGCCCTCTGTTTTATGGAGTGCAGATATAAGATCCTACAGTGGAGAGTGGTTATATAGACTTTTCTATCAAGATATTATATTAAATTCTCCTAGAAAGGTTGTATATTCAACCTTCTATGTACTCTCTACAATCTTCCTACACAATATTCTAGAATTTTGTCTCCACTATTTTTCTACATTTCCTTGCAACATTCTAGAAGATTCTTGTATGGAACATTCTAGCATTAGGAACAATTCTAGAATGTCTTGGAATCCCACCTCAAAACTTAAGTTGTGCAGGCTGTTTGACTGCTTTCAAGCAGTATCGCTGCAACTGCCTGTCTATGTCTGCGTCTGTTAAATGCCCAGCCTTTGACTGTCTCTGTTTGTGCCCAATTGTCAGCTGCATCTGCCTGTGCAAGCTTTTGCATTTGCCTTCAATTGCTTTGGCACCCTGCCTCCTCACTCTCATCTCCAGCAATTTCCCACCCTTTGGTCCCTCGCATGCAGCTCTTCTAACTCTCCATTTTCTCTCCTTTAGTTTGCGTCTTGGTCCGGCCCTTGAGCTGCCGGAACGTGACAACAGGCTGCAACAGCAGTTGCACAGGATATTGACATTAGTAGGTTAGTCTCCACTGGCAAGAGGATCACAATGTACATTCTCTCTAACTTGTCCCACGAACTGCAAGTTTAACTTGTCTAAGATATGTAAGACATGATTATTCTAATCAAAACATTAATGAGCTAAGTTTGGAAATTTGTTATCCTGACGTTTCTTAGAAATTGTTTGTCTGCTCTACTGAAGTATTCAGGTTGTTTATTCAATTGACAGTTAGATATTTTATGTACATGACAAATGTTTGTTAAAGATCCTATATGGAAAACAGCCATCCAAATCAGTATTCCAATTTTTGGCCACATTACCAGAATAAACACTTCGAGATGTAAAATTTGTATATACTAATGACCCAATGTAACACCTGCTAAATGGTTGAACTGTTATTTTCGGATATTTTGGCATGTAGACTTCGTATTATTCGATACAAATTTACTTTGATAACTTATCCATGTCACTTAACACACACTGATCCAGGTGGGGGATCCAGTGCAGTTGCCAGCTACTGTAATCTCCCCTATTGCAGAAAAATTTGGGTAAGAGCAGCATCATGTTAAGAGAAACTCGTATTTTCTAAACATCCAGTGTTTTCTAATTATATATTTCCAATTTCTGGAAACTTTGTTGTAGATATGGCATGAGCTTATTTAAAAGATTCCAGAAAGCTGGCTATCCAGTACAGATGCTGAAGACCCAATATCGCATGCATCCAGAGGTAACATATTATATTTTAAGATTTTGAAACCTCATCAATAACGTGTATACATATTCATTCTACAGGTTAACACGTGGTCTTCTGTTTGTTACTAGTTTCCAATTCATAATTGCACAAACTCAGTCCTAATCCAATTATCATGCCAGATTAGAAGCTTTCCTTCGAGGGAATTTTATGATGAGGCACTGGAAGATGGACCTGATATCCAAGACCAGACAAAGCGCTCATGGCATGAATTTCGATGCTTCGGACCTTTTTGCTTTTTTGACATTCATGATGGAAACGAGTCCCAACCGTCCGGACATGGCTCTTGGGTAAACGTTGACGAGGTTGAGTTTGTCCTCTCTTTATATAGTAAATTGGTGAGCAGATATCCAGAACTAAAGTCAAGTTCCCGACTCGCAATAATATCCCCATATAGACATCAAGTCAAGCTTCTCAGAGAACATTTTCGTAACACTTTCGGCGTGGAGTCGGATAAAGTCGTAGATATCAACACTGTTGATGGATTTCAGGCAAGTAGTTTCATTTCATTGTTAAATTACGTGGATTAAATTTGGTATGGACTTTATTTCATGGTCATACATTAAGCGCCTCTATCGTTCACTGGTGCTAGAGATGATTCTTGATTAAGTTGAACAAATACTCCTTCACAGGGACGTGAAAAAGATGTTGCTATCTTTTCATGTGTTCGGGCCAGTAAAGATAAAGGCATTGGATTTGTTGCTGATTTTCGCCGAATGAATGTTGGTATAACTAGAGCCAGATCATCTGTCCTGGTATAGCTTTATCAAATATAAATGATTGGCTCTCATATTCACAGAAATTTGTCCCTTGATTTCAAGAAAGCTTTTATTACTATACTAGGTTGTGGGTTCTGCATCCACATTGAAAAGAGACAACCATTGGAAGAACCTGGTTGAAAGTGCAGAACAAAGAAATGTACTGATCAAGGTAGAGTATCCACTCAAGTGGCAAATTATCACAGAGCATGATATCCCTGCATAGTACATGCTTGTGAAGCGAACTTGTTCTTCCCATATGCACCAAGTTTGATTTTATCGTTTGTTTCAAATCCTACTTTTGACTGTGAGAAGAAGGATCGTATGAGTAGTACGGATTTCCTAATGCTTCTGTTCTGATCTTGAATTCCTTCAATACAGCATACTTTGATCTCAGTTGCATAACTGTCTAGAAGTTCCTGTGCCTGAAAATTCCCCTTTTTCTCAATAACACTCAGGTTGCAAAGCCCTACACTGAATTTTTCAGTGAGTCGAATCTCAAATCAATGGAAGTAAAGGAATCCATGGAAGAGGGACCCGAGGCCCCTCATGATGATATGGAAGTGGATGTGCCCGTTGATGGATTTGCTAGCAATGCTGACCAGGCACTACCAGAGGATAATGACTGGGGAGATGCTGGAGAAGGAGAGGGTTTCGATGTTGGCTTTGACGAGGACTAAGATCAACTAATTGTTTCAGTAGCCATCTGGTAAGTTGGCATTTATTTTCAGCGCAATTCACTTCACATAATTGGTTATGATTATTGTTGTATAACCAAAATCCAATATGCAGAATTAGGCACTTGACGATTTGTATCATTATTCTGAAAACTCATTATGTTCCAACTTACGGTTCATGTAAATTATTCAAAATTGGCAAGTAAACATAGTGCCAAACAACTCTTTGACAAACCCATTTTTCTATGTATTTATATGATCATTTAAATCCATTTAAAAGAGATTTAAATGGATTTATTTAGTTATTGACATTTATTAGCAAGTACATGTTTGTCCCCAAACATGTGTGTTTGAAAGGATATATAGCATTATTTAGCTCGCCAAACCCTTTTTTCTACGTATTTATTGTGAACAAGATATTCTGCGTGCAAATTTAAAAATTTTACCTACTTTTTAACCATACGTTCACGTAAAAAATATGATTCAAAACTTCGTCTTCTCTAAATTATGATTGTCAAATGGGGGCTTATCAAGCAAACATGTCGGTACTTTTGTTACTTCTGGTTACTATTGTTTTAATTATTTGCGTAATTGAAACTTGAGTGAAAGGTCCTTTAAGCACATGGTTTTGAGGCATAAATTTCATGAATTTTTGAATATTTTTACTTGTACAAAATAAAGCACTAAATCGACATTCCATAAATGATAAAGTTGTACATAATTGTTTATTCATTGACGATGCATGCCACTTTAGTGAAGCAACCATTCTAATGCATTTCATATTAAATGCTCACTATATTTCAGATAACTAAAAGTTTACCTGAACTTTTTCGATATTTATTACGAAGATATTATACGTAAAATTTATTTGATATGTATATGAAAAATGAGAGTCGCACCATAATTTTTATTAACTGTACAATACATTTTAGTTGTAATAGAAGTCCTCAATTTCTTCATTTTTGTACTTATATCTTCAACTTTTTATCTTCGCATTTTTTCTCCAACCTTCTATTATTTTTCACATCTTGTATGATGATTTTAAGAGAAAAATATTGTTAGAAACAAGTAAAAAGACTCGTATGCCTAAATTTGCTTCTCATTTCAGTACACCATAGTAGAGGACCAAGATCGTAATTAGAGATAAGATGCACTGATTAACTAACCGTTATGAATAAGAATGTGATGAAAAAAGTTCCAAGAGATTAGTGTAAAAATAAACAAAAATTTATGGCTTTCATTATAATAAAAATGTGGATATAATTACGGTGCGTGTGTATTGTCGTCGAATGCTTGAAAATATTGATGTCATGCTATATGTATTTTTTGAGTGCCTCATAATCTTTACATAGTTGTTATTAGAGCTAACCATTAAGGTCGATTTTTCATTGATGTTTCAATTAAATGACATCTCATCTATGGACTCCTCCATGAATCTTCAAAATCAGTGTCGGAGGACTTTCATCTTCGTTGCGAAATTTTGACTTATTGATTTCATCCTTCAAATCGTCTTGCAAGTGGAGCATAACTCGTACCCATATTAACTTCATTAATAATGTGCTTAACGTATGTCTCATAATTGTTGTGCATTAATGATGAATCGATTGTACTAGTTAGTGAAAAAATTTCAAAATAGTGTCTTTTGAATGTTATACTATCTTACAAATCTAAACGAATAAGACTTTTTATTTGTTTAGAAGTCACTTAGAATCAATTGGTGAAGGCAAACTTTTCAAAGTCCACTTATCATTGTCGTTGGTAGACTTTTACTATTGAATAAGGAGAAAAAACAATTACTCGATAACATTCATTTTTTCTTTTTTTATTCACATTTTGTGCGGTCAAAATTAATTATTTAAATAAGAAGACAACAGTAATTTTATCTTCGATTGTTATTTTTTGGACCAAACCGACTAGTCTCCAGCCCGGCGTGAATTTATTATTAATATTCACATAATTTTAAAATTAACAAAGTCGACGGGAGTACCCATTCACGCGCTCACTAACGTTAATACCATTTGGCGGATATGTTAAGACTTTATTTGATCTATCATGTGTAGGTAAATAAACAACATATAGATCAAATGCGGAAAATGAAGAACATGAACTAACCTCCAACCATTGTTTTTTTTTTATTATTTTAATTGCAGAATTTCAGTTTATATTTGGCGCTTCGAAGCCCTTAAGAACTTTCTATGATGGTGTATTTTCTGAAAGTCTAGACTTGGTGACCAATACTACTACCTCCCTTTATAAACTTCTTCCCATCAAAGAAGTTATTTGAAGTGAACGGTTACCACAAAGTGGAGAAGTGGGTAGTTAAAAGAAAGTGGTTAATATCTAGTAAATAAGAAAAAATGTTGGACCACTTTAAAATTCAAAATATTAACATTTTCCCACTTGGTCCATACATTTCACTTGATATGATATCCGAAACCCATCAATTCTCACTCTCAAGAAACAAAAATACATGAATCATGGTGATATGTTCTCTAAATATGAGTATTATCTTCCATGTATCACAATGCATTATGTCTCTTAAACACTAGCCCATGTTACTTGATGAATAAACCTCATGTTTATTCTAGGTCCAAACAACAGCGATATTTCTCAAAACGAATGTGTACACAAGGAAAAACAATTATGAGAAAAAATCACAATCAGAGTTTCATTAAATTTCATTCTT
Organism: Fraxinus greggii; assembly: GCA_903798315.1. NCBI lineage: Eukaryota > Viridiplantae > Streptophyta > Magnoliopsida > Lamiales > Oleaceae > Fraxinus > Fraxinus greggii. The sequence continues at coordinate 320 of CAIGRK010173577.1, read as the reverse complement.
ACAACGAATGTCACATAAAGGAACCAAGTCCCATATTATTTACTAGATCCTTAAATTTTAATGGTGGCATGCCTTTTGTCAAAGGATCAGCAATCATCAATTCAGTGTTAACGTGTTCAATGACCACTATTTTCTCTTTGACACGTTCTTTTATGTCCAGATACTTGATGTCGATGTACTTGCTTCGACTACCACTTTTATTGTTCTTAGCCATAAAGATTGCAGCTGAATTATCAGAATATATCATCAATGGCGTAGAAATCAAATCTATAATTTTAAGCCCTGATATGAAACTTTTCATCCATACACCATGCGAGGTA
>CAIGRK010173453.1:0-10262 GCA_903798315.1 Fraxinus greggii | reverse complement strand
GACAAAAAACCATGGAAGAAGTCTTTGCATAGATGAACCATCCACCGTGAAGGGAAGCGTGGACACTTCGACGAAGAGCTGGATCCTAAAGGGGACCACATCCTAATTCGTCGAAGCGGATAGCGCGTGCTCTCCATGTACAAAAAGCTATGGAAAAAAGCCTCCCAAACAGCAAAAAAGGAGCTTACATTCAAACCTCGAAGATGACCTTAAAAATGCTTCTTCTTTACTTCAGCATAAACTTCAAAATTCTTCAAAATTGAAGCATTGCTTCACCACTTGAGAGCCTCGTCTCTACATCAAATTTCAAACAAAGTAAAGCTTCACTTCAATATCTTCTAAACAACTCAACATTCAAATTAAGGGTTCTACATAAATTAAAGGCTTTCCATGAAAAGTCATATTTTTTAACTCCAACTATAATATACATATCTATACATGGATTTGGGGGACTATTGTGATGCTAGTATCTTAGTGTTATTACATTATTACTATTAGTACGTCATGACACTATTTTAACTGCTGCCAGTACGTATGTCACGTTATGTACATTATCAACATGTTACTTGTTTCACATTAACAATACTTTTACATTGGGCTATATAAGCATATGATTTACTATGATGCATGATAGACCATTTGCACATTATATTTTGGAGAATTTAAACTATCAATATTTCTCTTTATTGTCATTATTTGGAAGGGAAATGGATCCCAGATTTATTTTGTATATGTGCAATGGATATATTATATTGTATTACAGGTCGATTTAGTCCATATTACAAATGAGATGCTGCCAAAATTTTAAAAACTATATGTGATATCTATCTTTCGAGGCAATCTATAATCTCTAACTTAATCGATCTCGCACAGATATTTTCGACACAGTTCGTAAGCCCTTACTTATTACAGTTGTTCATATTTTCAAGGCAATTTCTAAGACTTCGCCTATTTGGAAACTTATATTTCAAAATCCGATCCATACATGAATGTAAAACTCAGATTTTGGAGACTATCGTTATATCCATGAATTACGTGGCATATGCATGACGGGGATCCTACATTGACCAGCTCGATATCTATTATTTAATTGAATTGGGCTTATTAAACTAAACGATTACATCTTGAGCTCAATCCATTAACCACGACTCATTTACATTTTTCTATATATGCGTGAGTTTCATTTATACGTGAGGTATGTTTTCTAAACCCTAGCCAAACACTCTTTCCCTTCTCTTGTATTTTTTATATTTTGTTCGGTTATTGACTTGATCATCGGAGTGCAAATTCTCGTCGAACATATTTTGATTGGCAGCCTTTGACTCCTAACGAGGCATTCTAGTGTGCAAGTGACGTGATTGGGATTCTATTGATGTATTTTTTGAGGTCAACAATCGTCATAGTCTCCAACTGCACGATAATTTTCATCTAGTTCAAGCAAAGGGCCACAAATGCTACTTCCACAAATGCATTCTCATTTTCAACATTATTATATCCTTGACTCGACGATGAAACAGAGCTACTCACTAATAAACTATGACAGATATTACTTCTTGGAAACACTCATGAAACTCGGATGGCTTTGGTAAATAAACAACGATCTTAAGAGGTGGAACTACCTCCTCAACCTCCACCTCCACATCCGTTGTAGCAATTTTGGTCCTCTTTTTTCTTGGTGCCGGCGGCGGAAGTTGTTGATTTCTTGGTTTTGTAGGGGATTTTGGTAAATCTTTGTGGAGTTTAGTTTGTATTCCGGTGTTATTGAGTTTTTTGAGGAGGTGGATTTTAGTGGTTTTTGATCTCATTGTCCATTTGCCCTGGCAATCTTCCAGCAATTAGTAACCATCGATTGCCTAGAAGTGAATGAAGCCTAATTATGAGGACTTCTTCATCAGGGGATATGTTTCCTCTCTTTATTCCCGCTTTCTTAGGAAGAGATCTCCAATGACCTTCATCGTGTTTTCAGATAAGGAATGCGCCCAAGGCAAGTATTTGAAGTTATCGGCCTATTTGCTTTCTTTCCATGCTCATAATAATTTAATCGATTCTTCATTTCACTTTTTAAAATCCTTAAAATTGCCAATTTTCTTGAACTCAATATTACGTCGAAGGCTTGCATATCTTGTTGACAAAATAATTTGTAATTTTGCGCAGAGGACCTTGGGCACTTGATGGTATAAAGTTTGAAACGTTGAAGGAGATGCATGCTAAAAGAAAAAGATTTAGATATTGACACTACTTTGTAACAATTTTAATTTAGAAAAATTATGCTGTGTATCTTGTGAAATGAATTAGTGTGTGTTTGGCTAAGCCTAGAAAATGTAGTACTTATGTGAAAGTAAGGTCTTAGCTATAAAAAGGTATGTTTTTGAAATAAAAATTTCCCCAAAAAGTTGCTTCTAAAAAGTTCAAACATGTTCGCTATAAAGTTACTTTTTTCGGCTCAGCCAAGCATATATTTAGTGCATGTTTTGCGAAGCTTATATTATAATTTTAAGTTGGTCAAATATGTTATTTATTCACACATTCCATAAGACTTATAACTACTACTCACTTATCATTCACAACTTATAATCACTTAAAATTTAATTTAAGTACTCCGAAACATGCTCTTAATGTTGAATTTTATGTTAGAAAACAAATTCAAGACGGAAGTTGCTGTCGAGGATGATCAATATGAGGATCATCCTGCGTCAACATGTTATTCATATATGTTTGAAACATATTCTCTTATTGAAAATGATGATGCAGAAAAAGACGATGAAGAAGTGCTAATGTATTAGAGTTGCCTTACTATTACTTGGCATGTTGGGCCATTTGCTGCAATTGGGCTTATACAATTTCGGGTTACAATTTACTTGTAAAAAGGGGTTTAAGTGAAATACGTCTTTTGCCTCTCGAAGGTTTATAATCTACTCTATATGTGACTGCATTCTGACCCTTGGAATGTGACTATTGAGTTGGATAGATATACGACTTCGTCTTGGCTCTTTAATTCCATGATGGTTCTATTCTTTCAGTCTCTTCGTCTTTTCTCCCTTTCTCAAAGTGATAGTTAGGTTTTTTCTCCTGTAAATCTGTAATCAATCTTTGTGGGTTTCAATCTCTGTTCTTTGTGAGTATTTGATTGTTGTGTACAGTCATTAATGGATTGAGGGTTGTGTGATTACGATTTGTAGAAGAGGGGAGAAAGAACTCGAAGAAACTGATGATTTCTTTGTACATTCTATACTGATTCTTGGTTTTTCTTAGTGGATCTAGAGCTCTATCTCATTACAGATGTTCAACGGGTGATTAGGTCACAAGACTGAACATCCGGGCCCTTCGGGGTGAAAAATCCTTTGTGTTCTGATTTTCTTTAATTTTCTGCAATTTTGTGGTTGTTGTAAACTTCAATCCTTAGAATAAGTCATTTTGGGGCATATCAAGTGGTATTAGAGCCACTATTTTGGGAAAAGCTTTGGCCGATGTTAGGTCTTGTTGATTCTTGGTGTAGATCTGGCGATCTGGTGGGGAGTTTCATATATTTTGTGAGGCAAAATTAGTTTTTCCTCAAAACTCCTTTGAACTCGCTATCAACTCTATATAATCGTCTGTTTTTACTGAGTCTTGGTGTTTTTTGAAATCTGACTTGCTAATGTATTCTGGTGGTTTGTTGACTCATAGTGAGTTTGGGGGAGTTGAGGCATCTCATGCTGATCCTGCTGAGTTCGTGACTCACTGTTGAGTTCCCACCGAGTCTAGGTAACTCGTTGTTTTCTTGCACCTGTATTGGAATTCTTGCAGTGATTCTGGTATTTTCTTATTGTTTCCCTCATTCTGAAACATTAAGATTTTGGACTCTGGCATTTTCTAAAAACCGCTCTTTAATTTGCTATATTTCTATTTAGTTGGAATTGGTTATTAAGGTAAGTGATCCTCCATTGCTTTCCTTTATCCAAGATCTCCTACGAGGATTTGGGAATCTGAGGGAGTAGTGGAACCCAGAGTTACCAGTCCTTAAACCTTTTCAAACGATAACATACTTCTTGAATTGTTTTAACATTGATTTGTAAACTGCATGATAAAAAGATATATATGTTATTATCTGCTTTGTTCAGCTGCTCACTTATCTTGTTCATCCTGCAAAGTATCTGAATCATTACTCTATGTGCTATATAATTGCAATTTTGTGTACATATTTGTCATCATATCTGGTGCACATAAATTTGAACTTGAGACATGGAATAGGACCGGAGACTTCAGTATCTGGCACCAAAAGATGAGGGCTCTATTACTTCAACAAAGATGTGTTGCAGCCCTTGATGGTCACTGGGCTGCAGAAACTAATGCCTGTAGGAGACAAGAATTAGATGATACTACATGGAGTTCAATTTTCTTACATATATCTGATAATGTGATCAGAAAAGTTGGTAAGACTACATCTGCACAGGCTCTGTGGACTAAGTTAGAAGCTCTTTATCTAACTAAGACAATGCCAAACAAATGTTCTCTTAAGGCAATTCTATAACTTTAGGTTTGATCTCTCTTCTGATTTGGAAGAAGATCTTGATAGATTCACAAAATTGATTCAAAACCTAGCAAATTGTGATGAAAAGCTTTTTGATGACCAACAAGTTGTTGCTTTACTGAACTCACTTAGTGATAAATATAAGGACATCGGAAATGCCTTCGAATATGAGGGCAAGATTTTACCATTGATATAATAACCTTAGGCCTGAGGAACAAAGAACGTTGAAAGTTGAGTTAAAAAACTCTAAATATGGGGAAGGGTTGCACATAAAAGAGAAACTGAATCATAATAAGAAATAACTCATATATAATTATAATCCTCACAAAAAAGAAGAACAAAAGTCATGTGAAATCCAAAAACCAAATTAGAAAATGATATTACAATGGTAAAACAGGGCATATAATAAAAGATTGTTTCAAGAAAATTTCAGATATGAAAGATAGAAACAATTCTGATGGTTTTCCAGCTGTAGCCTGCAAGAATGAATCTAATATTCAAGGGATGGTTCTTGTGAGTACCACCAGAAGAAACCCAAAGGAGTGGGTCCTTTACTCTGGCTGTACTTTTCACATATGTCCCACTAATCTCAATGGAGGACAAAATCCAAATGGGGAATGACATGAGTTGTCAAATAAAGGGAATTGGAAAGATGAAACTGTTGTTAAATAACTACTTTCTTGAACTTGACAACACTAGATATGTGCTTAGCTTAAAAGAAACCTAATTTCCTTGAGACAATTAGATGACAAGTACAATACCATGATTCATAAAGGTGTACTGAGACTAAAACAAGGCAATAAAAATGTGATCTCCCCTCTTAAAATAAATGGCATATACACCGTCTCTGCTGAAATTATGGTAAGCCATTGTTTTGTAGCCTCAAACTCTGAGTTAACAAGTCTTTAGTTTGGCATAAAAGACTTGACCACATTTCAGAAAAGGGACAGACTATTTTAAATAACTTTGGTTGTTTTGGAAATGATAATATTAAAAAAATTGGATTTTTGTGAAAACTGTGTATTTGGAAAGTAGAAAAGGTTACCTTTCAAAACTGAAACCTATAAATCCACCTCTATTCTGAACTATTTACATGCTGATCTATGGTGTCCAGCATCTGTAAATACCCTAAGTGGATTTATGTTCTATCTACTTATAGTAGATGATTTTCTGAACTATTTACATGCTGATCTATGGTGTCCAGCATCTGTAAATACCCTAAGTGGATTTATGTTCTATCTACTTATAGTAGATGATTTTTCAAGGAAAAAATGGACCATTATTCTAAAACAAAAATCTGATACTTTTCAAATCTTCAAAGAATGGAAATTAATATTTGAAAACCAAACCAACAAGAAAATCAGAGCATTCAGGACTGATAATGGACTTGAGTTTTGTAATTCAAAATTTGATTCATTTTGTAAAGAATCTGGAATTCCATGACACGGAACTGTAACATACACTCTTCAGCAAAATGGTGTTGCTAAGAGAATAAATAGATACCTATTGAAAAATGTAATGTGTATGTTGTATAGTTCTGGTCTTCATAAGTTTTTTTAGGGTGAAACCCTAAAAACTGTAACTTATCTTATAAATAGAAGTCCATCTAGTGTCATTGATTTTCAAGTCCCTGAAAATCTGCGGTCTGGAAAAACACCTGATTATAGCAGACCCAAAGTTTTTGGATGCACTATTTATTCACATCAAAGTGAAGGTAAACTTGAACATAAGTCCTTAAAATGTGTTTTTCTAGGCTATGGAGAGGAGATTAAAGGGTATAGACTGTGGGTCAAATGCCAAAATGGTTATAAAGTGATTGTTGGTAGAAATATCATCTTTAATAAAAATGACATGCCTCGTAATGAATTATCTAATCTTAAAACTTCTGAAGCTGAACCTGTTAAAGAAGCTGTCCTGGAAAATCAAATTGAAAATACTGTTAATCAAGCTGATTTGATTGAGGTGGAGTCCACTCAATCTGAGCTAAATCATGAGTAAATTGAATAAAAAAATGAACTGGTCCCACTCTTGCAACTGGGGACAGAGAGATGAGAGATATAAGACCCTCCACCAGATTCAATAGTGATGAATTTGTTACCTTATTTTCTGCTATTGAGTCCTTGAATTCTGAACCTGCTACTTTTGATAATGCCACTAAATGTTCTGACTCAAAATTTCAGAAAGAGGCTATGAATGAAAAAATGGACTCTCTTATTAAAAATGGGACTTAGATTTTTGTTGATAGATCTAAAAATCCAAAGATAGTTAATTGCAAGTGGATTTTTAAAACTAAATAAGAAAATTATAATCCAGAAAGTGAAAAGTATAAAGCCTGATTAGTGGCTCAGGGTTCACTCAAAAAAATGGAGTGGACTATGATGAAATATTCTCTCCAGTGGCTAAGTATACCTCAATCAGAATTCTATTACCTCTCACCGCTCACTTTAACTGGGAATTGGATCAACTTGATGTTAAAACAACTTTTCTAAATGGTGACCTTGATGAGTCTGAATATATTACTGCATATGATGCTGTAAAAGAAAGTATGTGGTTAAGAGGTTTGTTAAATGAAATTTGCCTTGTGAATTATTCGGTTAGGATTTACACCGGTGATAAAAGTGTCATTCATTTGAGTAAAAATCATGTTTATCATGATAGAACAAACACATAGACATAAAGTTTCATTTTGTAAGAAATATGGTAGAAAAAGGTTTGATCAGTCTGGTAAAAATTCTTACAGAATTTAATCCTTCAAATTTGAGGACTAAGATATTACCTTTAAATAAATTTAGAATTTGCTCCAAGATTTTGAATATCTCTTGATGTTGTGATAATTACGACTTCAAGTATTGTTGTTGAAAAGAATTGAACTAATTCTTTTTCTTTTACAGGTTTTAGAGCAAATGAAGCAATATATTTAGATGACTATATTCATTAGTAAAGGCCAAGGAATAGCTCAACAAGGTGGAAATTGTTAATATATTTGGGCTGCCTCACTATTAATTGGCTTGTTGGGCCATTTGTGCAATTAGGTCAGTACAATTTCGGGTCACAATTTACTTGTAAAAATAGGTTTAAGTGAAATACGCATTTTGCCTCTTGAAGGTTGAGAATCTGTCCCACACTTGGCTGCATTCTGACCCTTGGATTGTGATTGTTGAGTTGGATAGATACGTGACTTGGTCTTGGCTCTTTAATTCCACGATGGTTCCATTCTTTCAGTCTCTTCGTCTTTTCTCCCTTTCTCTAAGTGATACTTGGTTTTTTCTCTTGTAAATCTGTAATCAATCTTTGTGGGTTTCAATCTCCGTTCTTTGTGAGTATTTGATTGTTGTGTACAGTCATTAAGGGATTGAGAGGTGTGCGATTATGATTTGTAGAAGATGCGAGAAAGAACTCGAAGAAACTGATGGTTTCTTCGTATATTTTGTACTGATTCTTAGTTTTTCTTGGTGGTTCTAGAATTATATCTCATTGCAGATGCTCAACATGTGATTAGGTTGCAAGACTAAATATCCGGCCCCTTCGGGGCGAAAAATCTTTTGTGTTCTGATTTTCTTTAATTTTCTACAATTTTGTGGTTGTTGCAAACTTCGATACTTAGAATAAGTCGTTTTGGGACCTATCAAGAAGTAGTAGCCTCGAGCTGATCTTGGCAATGCCTGGAGTATGATAATTTATATGCCTTTTAGGAGGGCAAGAGGTTTGATTTTGACGTGTGTCGATCAACGAATGATTAGGGTGTCAAGAGATCGTTCGGTTGAGTTGTTGTCACGCAGAGTAAGAATCCAACATTGCATCATCAAGCTCGATAGTCAATTTGGGGCGACTTGTGGCCGCTTCAAAGTGGAGCCACTCCCAAGTTTTATACGTAAATCTTTATTGAAATCTCATTTTTGTACCGGTAACTTTTACTGAAGTGTCACGTGAGCAAGCAACAGGTTCACATGCACCCGCACCAAAAGGAAGGGAAAAAAGATGCCTGAGTGAATTGTAATAATTTCCTGTTATCTGGGGCAAATCAAAGGAATAGGTACTGAGTGTGTGCAGGCGCTCACATGGCTTATATTTTTAATGAATATGACTACTCAACATTTGTGGGTAAATTACAGATTTAATTAAATACAAGAAATTTTAAGTTATTTAAGACGATATATGATATGTTAACTTCTAAATTAGTGTTCAATTTTATTGGTGATATATAACATTATTTGAATAATAATTCTAGAGATTCAATCATCAATAGTATAGGTGTCACTTAAGTGGGATTAATTAATTTGACCTCTTAGATATAGAGACTTGAGACTAGAGTTGTCAATAGATCGGATTTGCCTATATTTGACGGATTAGGTAAGAACAATTCATGGATCTTATCCGATAATCCAACGGATATTTAATTGTTAAATTAATATTCGATTTGTTATGTTATCGAATATTCGATCTGATAATTTGATTCGAAATATTTTAGAAAGAGTGGATGCTCAGTTTCAATATAATATTTATTATAATATATATTAATATTATATTGGAATTTGATATGTTTGACATTCATTAAAGGTCATAAAGTATAATACAATTTTTAATATGAAAAAAAATATGTATAATATATTACGCGATAATATATAAAATATATTATATTATTATAACAAATCGATCGGGTTGTTTTCGGATCGGAATGACTCATATCCATATTTGCTCCATTTAGTTAACAGATTGTCGAATTCGGATCTTGATTGAATTATCTTACTGAGATTCTAACTTCATCTCACATTAATTTCATTGACAGTTTTACCCGATACTCGTTTAAAAGGTTCAATCATCACTTAATTCACACCTAGATTTCTGATATGAATAACATCACTCATGTCCTAAAAATGCATTCAAATTTCATTAAACGTGTTACATAAACATATGAGCATCTAGATGAATAACATTTGATGTAACGGGTCCTTAAAATTTCAAATGTCAATGTTAATTTTGGTCGATTTTCTTGTAAAACAAAAAATTGGCCGTGTAGTTGAAATATACACTCAATAATCAACAGACGTGTGTGCAATAATTGAATAAACAAAAAAGAGAGGAAAGATATAAAGTCATACAATAATATGACTTGCTTTTAAATATTTTATAATATAATTATTGGGACCCAATTAATTGATAAATTAAGGTCTTTGTGAGTACAAGTTGTATATTAGTATTTGCTAACGTGGTGTGAAAATCAAAACACAACCAACGGTCCACGGACTTCAGGGTACTATATATTAATTCTCATATATATATTTTCCATCTCAAAATTTTTTTAATGAATTTATGCATGCTTTTCTTATAAGAAATTGACTATGAAGCTTCCCTTTAACCCGGCACGACCGACATAATTATACGAGGCGTTATAAGTCTTACTATAGAATAAAATTCCTTGAGAGAAAATTGACTGGTTTAGATGAAAAACCTCGACTTTCGTAAAGGCGGTATGATTGATCTACTCTCCGTAGTATTAGATCTAGACGATGGCTAAATTTAAAAATTATGGAGATTTATAAGTCGCACATCCAACTAAAAAGGGGCTTGAATCCAAAAATATTTGTTAGCAAACATTGATCATATTCTTGAGAATATTCAGCAAAAAGTATACCTAACATAATTGACTTGCCCTTTGTGAACACGATTTTGCTTTTATATTCCCCGCCAAGGAAACAGGTACGAGTGATTGTATTTATTTTTGCAACCAACATGGACAAAACAAATTTGTACA
>CAIGRK010173429.1:1676-21666 GCA_903798315.1 Fraxinus greggii | reverse complement strand
CAAAGAGAACAGCCCCTAAGTATTCGAAGAATATTGTGCACAACAATTGAGTGCAAATGTTAGTCGGACAACCTCTGCACCGCAACACTAATCTTGAAGATGATGATAAGAAAGTACCGAATTTATTTATAAAATATACGGATGAAAGATTTGATGTATGTTCTTCTAATGTCTCCTGCATATAATTGAAGTAAACGTACGCAGGTCCCGTTGAAATCCCTGAAAATTAAATAGATATTTTAATCATCAAGCGTTTAAGACTGTAAATCCAACTAATGCAATGACTTTTTATTTACTTGATTTTTGAAGACATCACGACATAGTTATCCTCTTACTTCTGCTATTGCACGTAATCTACTAAAATATTCGATTAACATTGTAACATCAAAGTCTATTTTTAGTACAATGATCAAGTTTTGTATGATTTTAGGAATTGGCACAAAAAAGACATTTTCGAAAGCTCAATGTGTATAGATTATTGACAAGATCCTCGTTACCGAATACAAAATAAGTATATGCCGAAATTACGTGTAGTCAATACATGTTATTTAATTTCATCACCTTCATACTTCTTAATTTTATAATAATATTCTTTGTTTAAAAAAATTGTACACAAAATAAGTTGGTCGTGTATAATGTTAATTCTATCTATTGAAAAATTAAATAGTCGATCACAAAAAAAAACCTCCCTTGAGCTCAAAAGCTAAAGGGCCAAGCTGAGCTCGTGGACAATGAGCTCGAGCCAACTTTGCTCGACCCATTGCCATGCCTGATTCACTTGTGTAGGTTAAGAACTTGACAAAGTCAAACGGCCTTGAACAAAGTAGATGAAAGTGACTAGATTATGACGGTGAACAAGAGCCAAAGGGCTTAGAGATTGTCAGAAACTATGCAGCCTTTTCTAGTTAGTGGATTCAAACCACGCATTAAGCAAATGATTACTTATAATTTATGAATTTCCTTCTTCATATGATAACTGTACCATTTCATAGATTTTTATTTTTTTTTTCCTAACTGAGGGAAGCAAAAAATGATTTTATTGTTCATAGGGAACTACTTGTCTTTGGAATTACATCCGTCTACCCCTTCAAAAATAAGATCGTTTGAATTTTAAAGAGCATTAAAATATTGCCTTATCAAGTTAACTAGTTCAATGGTATTAGAGTGTGTTCGATTGTTCGACTAGGATGCAGTTTGAACTTTCAAAGCCCAATGTAAAGTCGTGTAAAAACAAAAATAAGGAAAAAAAATTCATATGAAAAATTAACAAAACAATTTAAATTCAACTAATAGACTCGTCTGAATTGTGCATCTCATCATGGGTCTTTAGGTGAAGACGAGCCATGAAAAAATATGACGGAAATGATCAATATTGTAGTCATTTAAATTTTTATGTATTCGAATCGATTTGAACTGAATAGGCTGGACTTGACTTACACTACTACCTACACAAATAAATACTTGATTATAACGTACATACCAAGTTAAGTTCTCGTCAAATCTCCCACTTTAAATGTAACAACACCTTAACCACACCCACCGACCGGCCACACAAAAAAGGTAAAAGAAAGGAGATACAAGTCAAAAGTAGAGAACCGAAGATTGAGATTATAAATAGAATCAAGTGAGGTGTACAACGCCAAAGGATAAAAACATATATTGTTCACATGCACACAAATGACCTAAACAATGGATCTTTCTTGGAATTGTACACAAACGTCAGACTTTTAGCAATAAGATTGAGAAGAAACGAAGCAAGGAATCAAACAAAAACTTCACACCCTTTTTTCCCTTTATTATATGTAACAACAACTTATAATGCAATGAAGACATGACAAGGTAATCTTAGAATAACAAAATTCAAGTGTTTTGTAATGCTCCCGTGAAGTGAAGAAATAATTTTTCAATGATAATACTTTGTACCCGTCTGACTCTCATTTCTCTCGAAACTCATTTCGAACTACACATTCTCCCACAAAATAATTTTACACTTAATCAATTTTTTTTTTCCTATTTTTATATCACGCATTCTCAGAAAATTCACTATTCCAGAATACATTTTTCTCAAAAAAATAAAAANTAATCTTAGAATAACAAAATTCAAGTGTTTTGTAATGCTCCCGTGAAGTGAAGAAATAATTTTTCAATGATAATACTTTGTACCCGTCTGACTCTCATTTCTCTCGAAACTCATTTCGAACTACACATTCTCCCACAAAATAATTTTACACTTAATCAATTTTTTTTTTCCTATTTTTATATCACGCATTCTCAGAAAATTCACTATTCCAGAATACATTTTTCTCAAAAAAATAAAAATAAAAAAAGGTGTCAAACGGGGCTTTATATGTGGTTGAGTTATCTTTCTTTGTTATCTAGAATGACACAACTTTACTTGATCGTTTTGGTATATTTCTTTGGTTTCTAATGTAGAGTAAGAAAATGTTGAAAAAAATCTTTTTTTTTTAAAGAGAATTTTATAGAACACAACGAGTTAAAAAATGAAGTAGCCAAAGTTTGAATTTACTTTTGTAATGTGATTAACCCAATAAACCTTAGTTAAGATTTAAATGATGCATTTATAACTATTTTTCATACTTAAAAGCTTTTACGTCATGTGATTCAGTAAATTATCATAGCATATAAATGTCCTAAATTCGAGTTTTGTAGCCCATCATTTAATGAAATCGTGTACGTGTCAGCCTTTGAATGAAAAAATATGAACCTTGCAAACATATCGACTGTCGTGTAAAAGATAATATTTATGTTTGGTTAAGTTTTTTCAACCTTATAATCTAACATTATTTTTATTCACATATTATATAATATTCATAATTATAAAATTGATCTCCTGACCTCAATGGGCATGATAAAAAAAAAAAAAAAAAATTCACCGCTGACGTTTCAAAGAGAATTATAGGTATGGTTTTTTTAAAATATATGGCTATTTTAGATAACCATAAGTAAGATTCACTTCTCATGTCAACAGTGAGAATTTTTTATTCTACCAATTGTAGATGGAAGATCAAATCTGTTCATAATGTAACCCCTTCTAATAAACGCAATATGAGTAATGACAGTGACAGTGACAGTGGGTATAGGCTTTCTACTATGGCGCAAATGGCGGGGGATAATGGAATAAATGTTTGTGATTAAACTCGTCTAAAACAATTCTTAATATGTATTATGTTTATTAATTATTGGCTAGATTTTGGGTTTTGTCTTTGAGTTAATGGCTTTATGCTAAGTTTAATTTTCCAATGGCAACTTGAGAAGTGGGTATGAAGAGCTAAGCAGCCACCTCCTGGCCTACCCTTAAAGCCAAAAGTCTAACCTGGTTGGAGGTGGAACAAAATACATTTTTCTAATAGGATTTAGACTTGAGTTACTCTCCTATTTGGTGTAGATTAAAATAAAATTTTTAATAGATTTGGATAAATATTGGTGAAATATATGGTTGAAAAATTGTAAATCTTATAAAATGTGTGAATAAAATTAATTATTGATTTTGACTTGACATTCCAAATGGTCACTAAAGTGTAAGTGTAATCCAAACTAAATATTCTCGTTCTCCGACAGAAATATAAATATATGATTATTAGTGGTAGAGCGTAAAGATGTGAAGTGAGTCAAATGACTCAATCTGATCAAACATTTAAACTGCGTTGGATCAAGGTTTTGAGGTTTGCGAGTCTCGTGAACACGTGGATTGGGATAAAAAGAATTGGTACGTTAGATATATTATATTTCTAGAGATGCATATACAAGACATGATAGATCTTGGACTATGTATTTCGATTTATAATGTTGTTACAATTAGTTTGTGTTCTGGTGTACAAGTCCGACTGCAAAGATGTTAATTTTTATTTTGTTCATTTTGTTCTTCATTTGAAGCATATTTATGAACCAAGAAATTGAAGGGTAACGAGTATGGATAATGAATTTTTCATTTTGTGACATTTTTTATTCAATTAGACATATGAACTGAGTCCGTAATTTTAATCGAAATGCCGAACTATGGAAATGGATTTTGTTGTTGTTGTTGTTGTGTAATTTTGTAATTCTGATTTATGAAATATGGAAAGGGATTTGTGAATATTTGTTTTTGTTGTTTGTGACATGGCCATCCATCTGTGACAACCTGAGGATAGTTAGTTTCCTGGTAAAATTACAATTACCCCCATGAAGGGTGTGCTGACAAAATTCAAAACGAATCGAAAGGAAGCCCAACGACTTATACTGCAGAATACATGTTTTAGCCACTTTCTGGAATGTAATAAAATTATTGTACAATCGTAGTTGATACATTATTTCCCGTTGAGACAAGTTCAACAATCCAATGAATAGGTATAATATAGAAGGGAGATTTGTTAGATTCTTGCTCCTTGAGTTTTGTTTAGTGTCTGGGCTCACATATTTTGGCAATGTCGATACAAATAGGTTGGAGAAGACTCCACCACGTTTGGAAAACTAATATTTCAGTACATTGAAGGTTGTGACACATGAAGATGACAGGGAAGCATTTTTTGCTGTGAATAACATTCCAGATGAGGGTGTTTCTTACTTGGTGCGTTATATTTCATTACTCCATATCTATAACCGAGAGATTACAAGAAGGTTGTTGAACACTTTTTGTTCGTACTAGTTGAAGACTTTAATGCGTATTTGTTCTCATGGGAAAATTCACTTTTTGACATGCTAATCAGTTCATTGAGGGAGGGTTTGAGTAAGAGAACAACCCATTATAAATTAAGAGGCCTTCTGATAGTGTTTCAAGTATGGATTTTTGAGACAATTCTTAGTCTCGATGGATATGTAGCTAGAAATATTTCAAGAGTACCCCAAATAGGGAATTGGACGGCAAATGATCACACATCGGAAGCTAAGCTAGAAGGACCAGAATATTTCTCCAACCCGAATGTAAGGATTTAAACACTAATATAAAATAAAGTTGCATGTCACATATACATATTCATAAGCCAAGGATCATAATGAATATGTCATAGGTCATTTTCATTAAGTCATAGGTGATTCGCTACAAGTCACAGACACATTTATAACATGCTGCAAATTGTCATCTCACATCACATATGAATGCCACTGTTGTTTTGAATGTATACTCAATTAATATTAAAGCTCAACATTCGAATTGATGATTCATACTTCGTCATATTGCTGACATTATATTTTCAATGTATTTCGACATTATATTTTCGATGTATTTGGACTGGCAGGTGGAAATGTAACTTGGACCCGTCAGACATTGAAATGGCAATGTCGTATGTGAATGAAGTGTGGTATATCAAACCTATCCAACCGGAACTTTCACGTGGGGAGAAGAGAAAGGGGGTAGTATGGACATATCTGTTCATCGTGTTAGGATAAGTACGAAGCCAGGTTCCTCCTATGTAAAACCATCTACACTTATTCTTATGAAAACTGACGATAGAGTTGGGCACATCGATGTGCTAGTTGATGATGATGATTTTGTTGACCCCCCGCCCAAATGATAGGGAACATCATTCCACGGTAATTCTTCGAGTGGGAAGGGTCATTCATGCGACACAAGTAATCCGTCAACACCTCATTTAGCTGGGCATCCATCGAATGATATAAGTTGCTAGTTTAGTGTTAGTGTTGTATATAACACATTATCACATTCTACTTGTTATAACGTAATACTTCATATTTTCCCATTGTCACGGGTATATATTTCAGGTCACAAGTCTATTTAAAGTGATTAATGTTATTGGTATATGCACACAGTTTAATTTTGGACATATGTAATAGGTCAAATGTCAATATGCTCAAGTCATAATTAATAGGTCACAAGCTATATGGTATTTCAATATGGTCACATGTTACTAAATTATTGTTGTTTTCACAATCATCTTGGAACTAATTATAGGTAGACATATGGTACATGTGGTTGAGGAATTGAGAAAATAGTTTAGTGGACAAATACCTAAACTCCGATCTAAGAATCAATTGCTGAATGGGTAGATCGATGAGGTGAAGGCACAGATGTCGTCGTTCAAGTTTAATCATTACAAGAAAATGAACCTTATTATGCACATGCAAGGTGAAATCCCTACGGACTTGCTCGACATCAAATCAAACATGGGATTTATGTCCGAATTTGTTACTGCCTTGATTTCTAGTTCCATGGACGAAATTGTTAACAAATTTAGAGTGAAATCTGAGGTAAATATTGTCAGAGATTCTGTACCTATAAACAAAGTAAGTAATTGATATACCATGTGACTTCCTAAATGATTCTTAGTCGACTTTGAAATTCAATTATTTTTTTCACTTTTCAGGTGAAAAATGTGGAAAAAAAAAAACAATTGATTTGAAAGGTAAGGATAAGATGGAACCTGCCGATGAATTTTTCCCATATGGTCTTCAAACTCCATCCTTCCATCTGGGTGTTGGATCTATGCGACAACTGTCAGAAGCGATGAAATCCAAAAAAGTGCAAGCGCATGTTGAATCGTTCATATCTAATGTCTTGAAGGAGACAAAATTCTATCAAATTTGTAAACTCGAGTGTATGTCACAAATTTTATCCAAGTCACAGGCCATATAAGTCCATACTTTTCATATAACACATATATTTATCACAAATATTTTGATATGGTCGTAGATGTATGATATAAATACAATTGTTCGAGACGATTAATGTCAAATTATTATGCAGGAATCACCTATTCCCGCACCAAGTTCTGGTTTGTCGATTAAAAGGGATCACAGCTGGCTAAAACACTTCAGTCTCCATATGTTGTTGATGAAGGGAAACAAATCAAGCCTCCAGGAAACGTAGTATTCTTCCAATGTTATAATCAAAATGCAGATGATGCTGATACTGTTGACTTTCAGAAATTGTTTCAAAGAGGATACAAACCTCATAATAAATAGAATGATTTGTATTATCTGATATGTGGTTTAGAAATAATTCTATCCAATTAATGAATCATTTATTTTCATTTGCAGGAAGAATTTTAACGATAAAGATGATCATATTCGTCCATCTTTTCTTGTTGGTCAATTCTTGATAGGAAATAAATCATGGCGGTACGAACTTATATCTAGGGAGATGACGTTAAGTAGTTCTGTATGTTACTAATTATAAGTCAATATTCTAAACACATGTCACATGACATATTTACAATGACAAACATGTTTGAAAAGATTACAGATTGTGGAATCACATGGGTTGCAGATTATATGCACAGTTCACATGTTAAAACTTAAATGTCATATGCTTAGGTCACAAATTCTATTCACTTGGTCATATATCAGTATATATAGGTCACAATCCATATACAGAGCGCCTTGATGCATTTACACATGGTCACAAACCATTAAGCATAGGTCACTTCTCACTTTCATTTTAAATTCCACTGCTTTAAATCACATAGTTGATACACAGAGAACCCTGATGCATATAAACATGGTCACATACCATTATGCATAGGTTACATATCAATTGCATTTTACATTCCATTGTTTCAAAAGGTCGAAGATCATATGCACACATCATAGGTCATATGTGCATGTCACATATTAAATATCACATGACATGTACAGAGGTTACAAACCACATGTAACTGGTCACATGCCAATATGCATAGGTCACATTTCATATATAGAGTGTCATGAAGCATATTCACTAGGACATATTACATTCAACACAGGTCACACATCACTTTCATTTTACATTTCACTGCTATTTCAATTGTATAACTTCCTAATTATGTATTATCCTTACATTGTGATAACATATGCACGTGTGCTTCTACTGTATACGTCAATTAGCAAGAAATGGGGAAAACGTCAAGTTCAACGCAACCACGACTAACTTGTTTCTTTAGGCCAAGCTTAAGAACATATACCTCAATTTCAAGCAAGATCTAAATGTAGTTGTCACAGATTCAAGACTGATTGATGACATTACAAGTGTACACATTCCATTGAGCACTCCATGGGCCAAAGTAAACCTTGTGTTTATGCCAATTCTGCCTACCAATAAAGCACATTAGATTTTTGTAGTGCTCAATGTAAAGAAGCAGATGTTAATTGTATTCAATTTGGCCGGAAGACATACAGTGATGTCAAGGTTTGTCTTGGAATCGAACTATTTGTTAAAATTCTCTCGCACCTCATGACTGTATTGGAATCTGGAAAACAGATTCATATGCTCATATTTGATGATTACATAGAGTTGAAGGTGCGATGTGATTTATCCCTTCCGCAACAGAAAAATGGATAAGTTTGTGACACCACTTTAAAGTTATAAATACTATTGTATGTTGGATTTCCATACCTAATAGACAGATGTTCCTTTTTTAATACTTGACTGTGGCATATATGTGATTAAATATGAAGAATACATGATACATAACGATATAGGATCCATGTCGATGAAATTTAACCTGAGAGGAGCAGTGCTGAATATAACATCCTTGCTATTTAAACACCAAAAAATCAAAAAAGCTACAAAGAAGGTGCAACAAATTGGAAGAAAGAATATCGTCATAGAGTGATAGTTGAAATTATGAACATAAATCTGAAATTGGAATAGATTGGAATCTGGAGTGTATTTTGGATACAAGTTTGTAATAATTACATACCTTTTACTTGGGATTTAATTAGTTGTTTGAGTAATTAAATTGTATTATCTCGAAATCAAATATTACATATCACAGTTCACATAATTATCAATTGATAATAGGATATAGCACATGCTACAGATTATTGTATAATGGTCATAGCACAAGTCACGGACAGTTTTTCACATGTGACACACTACACACATGTTAAAATAGCAAAATGTTACACACCACAGATCCCAGACTATTGAATAATGGTCAAAATTAGTATATGAAAGGTCACATATTATATATTGATGTTCATTATTCAGATATCAGTTAAAAGTGTTCACATGTGCCACATTATCCCCGAAGGTCGAAGAAACGGTTACTCATTACACCCAAAAAATCAAAAGAGCAAAGTGTTGCACATCATAGGTTACAGGATGTTGAATAATGGTCACATATTAATCTATGAAATTCACGGATTATAAATTGATTTCTATATATCAAATGTCAGTGAAAATTGATGTCTATCCGTCACATTTGATTACATTTCACATGTTTGCAAGTGAAATGAACATTATAACTCAAAAAAAAAAAATATTACTTCTCAGTATAAAATCTGAACTATCTATTGGTATTGTTTGTATCAATATATTTATCCTCTTACATTTTATATCAGAAATTACGTACAAACAATAAATGAAAAAATAAACAGATCATCGCATTATGGTCAATGCGTATCATCAGTTGACTTTATTTTCCTTTCTTCGTTTTTCGATTGACTCTGACTTAACAGGACCAAGATATTGCAAGTTCTGTGGTTGTGACCACTTTCACCACAACGTTTACATTTAACAATTATGTTTCCTTCACATGCTGATCTAAGACTCTTCTCAGTAGGCCTTCCATAACTTCGCTTTTGATTAGGTGCTAATACAACTATGTCATGAAAATCTTCAGGCACTATCCATTCAGTTGGATTTTCAACAGGAAAAATGGTTTCTTAGTAAGTTTTCATGTATGTTTCTCTTGTGCAATAGTATAAACAGTACTTATCTGGATCCATCTCCATACTTACAACCACAGCCAATGTGTGTGAACACAGTAGTCGATCAACTAGAAGAATTCTACATGTGCAAGTACATTGTTCTATATCAACAACAAATGATGAACTTTCACCACTAACCGAAAACATTGTCTAATTAACAGGAGAAACCTGTAATTAATGATGAAGGTTATATAAACAACAAGTCATAGAAACAAAGTTCAACACATGAACGAAACTAACTGTCACAAGCTTATTACATTGCACAAATATAAATTAATAACCCATGTCACAATTCATATATGAATTTGTTGAAACATAAATTAAATGCAAGTCACATAGAAAATGATCGGCGTCACATTTGACAGAGCTCAAGAACACAAGTACTTAATTGTACAAATATTGTTTAGGACACAATTACAAATTTAAAACTACAATTACTCACATGTCACAGATTTGACATACATGTAATAGACCATATAATTCATGTGATATATATGAAATTCAAATTCTGCAATTAATAAGTGGGTCACATTGAAGATGTTTAAGGTTAAAATATGAAGTTTAAATCAAAGCAATTGACATTACCCTCTAGTTTCTCATATATATTCTCATTTTCCTCAACGGATTCTTGTACTTGCTTGGTCGTGAAAGTACCTTGCGATAGTAACAGACCCAACACAAAAGTTCAACATGGGCGAAAAAAAAATGAAGATGGTGAACGAAAAAAATGAGGATACCCAAGCTTAAAGTGAGAATCTTAAACTCTAGTTGCAAGAGAAAAAATGCTAGACACATCATAGGCACATGGCTTAAAGTTCACTCAGGTATCAATACCCAATCACGATAGGGAAACGATAAACGAATACGCATATCACCACTGTGTGTAGAAGTTAGAACTAATAAAGGATATCTTAAAAAATAATATCCCGTCCTGGGCATTAGCCAAGTTTTCTCTCCTACTACTGCTGGTGATAAATTAAATGATAATTAGAAAGAATTATCTCACTTTTCCAGGCCTTACTTACGTTGTCACAGTGTAAGTGTCAAGCCGCATAGTCATCTTATGCCAACTAAATACAGTAAAAACTACAGAAAATGCAAAATGTGATCAAATAACTACCTAATGTTAAATCAAAATCAAAAGGCACATGTTTCAATTTGTCCACAAAAATTAACCCAAATCAACACCAAAACAAACCAAATTCCCAAAAATGCTTAATTCACGTATGAAAATCATAGCATTACTGAAAGTTAAGATCGGACAACTTACTTCCATTGTAGTGTTCATATCATCTGACCGAAGCTGCGTGAGAAGTCGAAGTCTGAAGCAGTTGAACTGAAGGAAGGGTTTGGAGTCCATCGGGTAATGGCCTGATGGGTAGTATAATATAATTTATATTGCGCTATTTGAAAAAGGGCCCAACTCTCTCAGCCCAAAACAAAAGTCCCAAAACTAAAAAAAATGCCAAACTGAAAATTGTAATCGTCTTCTTCCTCCCTTCTTCTTCTTCACGTCCTTCTCTAAATCTCTGCAACAGGCACTAGTGGCCCTGCGGTATTGAAGACTCTGACGGATCCAGCACGGACGACCGTTCCCACTCGTCAGGTGCTCGGTCCGTCCCTACCTTGCGATGTCTCCATATGCTTGCAGAACCAAGATTGTATAGTTTGTCGCAATGACTCTAACAAATCTATAACATGTTAGTTCTTGGCAGACTTTGTGACCGCATTAACTGACTCTACTATATCCGATGTCATTGTGGAATACCTATTATTGCATTTTTTATATCACAAGTGTATGATATCGTAACAAACAGTATATTGGACATTTGAGTCCGGATATCGTTTCCACAAAAACTATACTTCAGAACTTAATTAAATTTTTCCAACTCATTGTTGATAAAAGCAAGTAAATAATTATGATAATTGGGATTATTTTCCTAATTACTTTTAACTAATTGAAAATATAAAAAGATTGGAAACAACGGATGATTGAAAATTCAAATAAAATGGCAGTTTTCCCAAGACATTTCTCTTCACACCTTCATAATACAAGCGATAATCATTCCAAACAGTCATCAAATGACTCTCCAAATACTGAAAAGTCATCCAAAAGTCATCCATGAATACCTCGATGTACTTTTCCACCATGTCAGGGAATATGGTCATCATGCAACGCTAAAAGGTCACAAGTGCATTGCACATGCCAAAAGGCAATCCTTCTAACGGCAAACGTATCGTAGGGATATGTGAAGGTTGTTTTCTCCTGGTCTTCTAGAGCAATGGATATCTGATTGTACCTTGACTATCCATCTAGAAAGCAGTAATGAGAATGACCTGCTAACATTTCCTACATCTAATCAATGAAGGGCAATGTGAAGTGAGTTTCTGGTGGCATTATTTAGCTTCTTGTAATCTATACACACTCTCCATCCCGTGACTAACCGTGTTGGTATCAACTCATTGTTCTCATTCTTCTCTATAGTAATTCCACCGTTCTTAGGCACCACATGTACTGGACTCACCTAAGAACTGTGGTAGATAATTCCTGCTTCGTACAATTTCAGCACTTCTTTTCTTACTACTTCCTTCAAAGTTGGATTTAATATGCGCTGACCTTCCATGGACGGCTTAGACTCGTATTCCATGAAGATTTTGTGCATACAAAGAGTAGGACTGATTCCTCGAATATCAGCTTGGTCCATTCAATTACAATCTTGTGCTTCCGGAGCACATCCAATAACTTATCTTTCTCCCCATTTGTCATGTCATTTGCAATGATCACTGGAAGTGTTGTAGAGTCTCCGAAATATGCATAACGGAGATGGGATGGTAGGGGTTTTAACTTAAGAGTTGGAGCCCTCTGCACTGAAGGTACGAGTGGTGTGAGATTGGAACCAAGAGACTTATATTGCATCAAATGTATCGACCACAAGCTCATTAAGAACATTCACATGGCAACAAGAATCTAAAATTAATGAGTGTTTCATTGCCTTGAACACATTGCATATGACCTACTAATTGTCCACTCGAAGAATCATTTTTCCATCATATATATCAATAAGTGCTCTCTCGGTAGCCAAAAAAGGTCTTCCTAGGATTATCGAAATATTTGAATGATCTTCTATGTCTAAAATAATGAAATTAGCTGTGAAGATGAACTTATCAACCTTGATTAGTACATCTTCAATAATTCTATTTGGTCTGTTGATAGACCTATCAGCCAGTTGCAATAAGATTATTATAGGTTTAACTTCTCTCAATCCAAGAGGCTTGTAAACAGAGAGTGGTATTAAGTTAACACTAGCACCTAAATCACATAAGGAAGGCTCAAAATGATTAGACCCACCAGGGCACGGTATAGTAAAATTCACTGGATCCTTGATCTAAGGATGTAGCTTTCTCGAAATAATTAGAACCAATAGTACACGGTATAGTAAAACTCCCTGGGTCCTTTAGCTTAGGAGATAGCTTTTTCAAGAGAATTATACTACACTCCTCGTTCAGGCATACGGTCTCATATTATTCCCGCTTCCTCTTGTTGGACAGAATTTCTTTCAGAAATTTTAGATAACTGGATATTTGTGGTATTGCATATGCAAAGGGATGTTTATGTGCAATTTTTCGAAAATCTCCACAAATTTGGCAAATTGTTTGTCTAGCTTATTTTTCTACAACCGTTGAGGAAAAGAAATTGGTGGCACATAAGTTTTGATGGGACTTGGTGCTCTTACTGTAGATTTTTCTTTTATATCTTCCTTCTCTTTTTCGACTGGTGCAGCTTTTTCCTCTTTATGATCCTCTTCAACTTCTATTTCTTTGTCTTTTGTGTATGACCTCCTCACATTAATCTCTAGCAATTATACTCCATTTGTAGTTGTAATAGCTTATACTTGCTCCTTTGGATTTATCATTGTATTGCTTGGCAATTTTCCTTATGTGTTGAGTTATCTGACCAATTTCTGACAATTTGTTAGAACACCTTATTTGCTTTCTGCATATAACAATTGAACATCTCCCCCAAACTTGGTTTTTTTTCATGCGGGCATTATTTGAACCATTCACTTGCTGATTATCTGACAATCTAAAGTTCGGGTGTTATCTCCATCATGGGTTATATGTTAGTGAATATGGGTTAAAATTGTGGGAGTCGTTCTGAATGAAGTTGACTTGTTTCTCAGGAAAGCCCATAGACATATAGTTTTCTGTCAAATGGTTAGCTCCACAGTTTTCGTGTGATGGACCACCCATCACTGCATGTGCTCCTCTCATTTGTGATTTCACCAATAGTTTGCTATTTGCACGTTGATAGATGTTGTGCTATCTAATTCATGCATCCCAAATGCTCTGGTAGTACCACTCTTTCTGATGAAAACATCGAATATATAGTGTCAATTAACTCAAATAAATCCATGGTTTGTTGTACTGATTTTCCTATGATCGATCCATCGGCAGAGGAATCCACTTGAGATTTTGACAGTGGTAAGAGTCTGGTGTGGAGGTACTGCACTTGATTACCTATTGTGATTCCATGTTTTGGATACTTTCGCATTAGCTCTTTGAATCTATTCCATGCCTCATGATAGCTCTTCCCATCTTTCTGTTGGAAAGTTTAAGCTTTCAATCTGATTTTAGCTACTTTTGCCGGTGGGAAGAATTTGTTGTAGAATTTTTCGATCAGTTCTTCCCATGTAATAATGCTTCCATGAGGTCGACATCAAACCACTCCAATGCAGCATGTCTCAGTGTATATTGAAATAATCACAACTTAATAGCATTTTCATTAACCCCCAGAGCATGGAAGTTCAGATAATTTCTGAGAAATCTAGAGATATGTGTGATCGAATTTTCATGAGGTAGCCCGTAGAATTGGATAGTGTTGCTCATCAAATCGATCAACTATGCACTTATCTGAAAATTATTTACCTCGAAATCTGGATATACAATACTGGAGCGTGTAGGCGTAGCTATGGGTGTCAAGAACATTCAAACTGGCAAGTCTCATTTGTTTATTTCCCCTCGCTCCCGGTGCTGATTGGGTAGAGCCGCTACTCTTGCGGCCATTTGTCCAATTGGCAGAATATAAATAGGAATATTTTGATTTTCAGCCATTTGATATTGCTGTTTTTGTTTTTGTTCATTACGTCTTTGTCTGAAAGTACGTTCTATTTTCGAGTCAAACGATTCAAGATCGTCGCTTTAGGTACAGAGCATACAACAAACACTTTTTTGTAATAAAAAAATAAAATAAAATCAATAACAGTTAAGACAAAATAAATTAAGACTAAAAGTAAATAGTCTCCAGCAGCGGCGTCAAAAACTTATTGTATTTTTATATCGAAAGTGTACGATATCGTAACAAACAGCATAGTGGACCTTTGAGTCTGGATATCATTCTCACGAAGCCTATACTTCAGGACTTAATCAAATTTTTCTAACTTCTATTTGATAAAAGCAAATAAATAATTATAATAGTTATGATTATTTTTTTCCTAATTACTTTTAACTAATTGAAAATATAAAAAGATTGCAAACAACAGATGATTGAGAATTCAAATATGTTATGAATATTAGGGTATAACAATTTCATCTATTGATCACATTAATTCTTAATTCAAGATTCATAATCTAATATAGTATTTGATCGAATCCTTCTATTTAGCTAATTAAATTCTATATTTCTATGTGAATCAACTTTAGTTAAAAAAACACAAGCTCTAAGAATTCATATTATGATCGCAATAATTAGTATATGTATCTTTATACGTCATACTAATTTAGCGAATTTTGTTATATGGTCTAAATCTCAAACTCACCTCTCGATTCTTAATAGACCCACATTATCATCAAATTAATGATTAAGTAATTCAATGTATTAAACTCATAGTAAAACCAATAATATAAGAATAAATCACACAAAAATCTTGAATAGAAAAATAAAGGATCACAAGTCGACTACATTGTTCGCCCTAATATGAAAGTTAGTTACTCATACTGTTAAAATAAAAGCACGCAAAAGTGGAACGATATCACCAAAAATTGACAAAACGTGAAACTGATCGTGTCTGCCGTCTCCTTTCTTCAAGTCGTGTGTGTGTGTGTGTGTATTCCTCTAACCACAGCTGTCGTTTTTTAGTTCATCTCCCATTTCTTTTCTTTTCTCTCTCGTCTCTTCTCTTCTCTTCTCTTCTCTCTGCATTTTTTTCTCTCTTTCGTGCCAGCAGCCGTCTTTCTTCCTCTCTCTCTCTCTCTCTCTCTCTTTTTCTTTTCTTTCGTTCTTGCTTTCTCGCTTTTTTTTCTGTCTCTTCTCTCTGTTTCCCTTTAGTCGCCGTCTTCTTATTTTCCTTTTTTCCTCCTCTTTTTTCTGTGTGTAGGTATATATTAATGTATTATTTCTCTCAAAGGTTTTATTTTTGGAGTTTGTCATTTTTTGTCACTTTTGCATTCTTTTCACCAATTCTTCAGTAAACATAAAGTGTCACCTACAAGTACAATATAACATAAATTAGATAGAACTTTATCCAAAATACAATAAAATATCATGATTTAGGGTCTCAGAAACTACACTTATCACCTATTTGCGGTCACGTGGAATCGTGACCATTTCTCATATCCAACACCGTCCTACAAACAAAAACATGATGACGCATATCATTTATTTTACAATAACGTAATAAATGTATGTATATGAATATAGATTGAAGATAATATGTAGTATCTTACCAGGTAACCCCTTATCTTCTCATTAATTGCGTCGAGCTGTTACATGTTATATTCATATTCCGACAAGGTGTAAGCGCGAACAATTGAATTGAAAGTTTGCGTTATGTTGTGACCTGATTTTCCTTAACGTGATTTCAGATTTTGTGAGAGATGATATGAACAAATCCCACGACATGTTCAATTGCATTTTTGATACTGCTATGACGATTTGAACAAAACACATCCCTTCTCTATTCCATAGGTCTTCTTCAAGTTTTCAAAAAACCATGACCAAGAGCTGTTATTCTCATTATCCCCAATTCCGAAAGCAAGTATGAATATGCTATTATTTGCATCATGTTACCATAACGTCCAATTAAATACGTGGCATCGACCACAACAAGAAGCCTACAACGTTTCAATTCCTGAATTGATACGCTGAGTGCCATAAATATTTAAACCTATTGTGACCATTAAGCTCTTGTCCTTTGATCATCACAGGATTTGTTTATTGCAACATGGAAAAGAATCTCGGTATCTTACTAAATGAATCGATTGGATTACCTCTAATCATTTTCAAAGTTTCCTCCCGAGATCTCCAAGCCTTCACATAGTTCAAAGATACTCCATACGTATACAACATGTTATTACGTATATCAGTTGGAGTGTATATAGTGCACTACGATATGTACTTGTATTTGATACAAGATGACACAACTGACTTTGTTGCTTGTCTGTGAGAACCTAATACAATATTCAAAGCACATGTGTGACCTTCTGCAATATGTCTAATTTTAAACATCTCTATTTTGGCCAACTTTGATGCTTTGCATATCCAGTTACACTCGTCACGTGAACACTTGACAAGAAAGTCTTATTTGTTTGACCGAACAACCACATATTCAAACATATTTTGGATTGCATAAAAGAGGAAGCTCAACTTTAAAATCCCCTTGTTATGGAAAACCCTTCATTTGTCTACATCCCTAGCATTAGTGAGCGATACGACCGTGGCTTCATGTTCGAAATTGTCACATGATGGTTCTACTATTGCTCCGCATATATGTGATGACATATCTAGTAATGAAACATCATATTGTACACCAATCAAGACCATGACAGGCTGTTTGACGTTTTCTGCATCTATGACCTCAATATTTATTGGATATTTGGAAGGGTCACTATCCATATCCTTCAACACCATGCATGATAACTCGTTATTGTTTCAATACATACTTCATTGTGACTGCCACCTCGGTAGGATCCAAACCAAACTCTATCATAACTGCATCCACAAGTATCATGTACCCACAATTACGATCAATAAACACCAACGATAGTTGTGATCCATTTAACAAACAAATGTATTCTATCCCATTTCTGCAAAAATCAACTTAAATAATATTAGTCACAAATTCAATTCTAAGTCACAACAAAAGCATGTCACACTTTATTAGTCATCGTCACATAGTGAAAAGATACGGGTGACATTGTCATCTTAAATTACACAACATGAACACTAATGATCACATACGTTTTGCACAGTACATTCAATTAAATTGTATAGATAAATGTCACATATATCAATTCAGGATCACATACGTCAAAATCAAGCCACGTATGTATTCATCTTATAATACATAACAATATACAATTACGTAGAATCCACCCAAATAATGTGCATCAAAAATACCATTTCAATTTTTTTAAAGCAGGCTTTATATTTCGAATTTAGGCTATTTAATGAAATAAACCAGGTCAATAAATCTTGCTTATTAGTCACAAAAATTTTCGTTCAGTTCACACAATCACTTTGTTCACATACAATTCACATAATTTATCTCATGAAAGTAGATATCAATGCGAGGTCACATAGATAAGCATTTACTCATATGCCTGAGTTTTTGAATGTGATATATGTTCATGAATTAGATAATACAGTAACATAAATTGATCAATTATTCATTAAAATCGTGACTACAATTGTTTGATTATTGTCAATTCACACAATTCATGTATCATAAGTTGACCGATCATTGATTAGAACATTGAAACACTACACAAACATGCGGCTCATTGAATTAGAATGACATAATCGATCAATACGAAATTACTGATTTCAATGACGATTGATGTTTTAGAATTTGTTTCATGAATTATCTGATTATGCGGATATAGTGTGACTGCAATCTTCAAATTGTGACCTTAATTGTGCGATTAATGTCATTTTGATAGTTCCGGCAATTGTAGACGGCCACTATATATATATATATAAGTAATCTTTTCTAATTTATCAATAAATATGATAATATTTTTGTTAATTAAAGGTAGTTTTTAATTTAGTAATTTTAGCATGTGATATAATTTGGAATTAAATATTTTTTAAAATAAATTAATTATTGAGTAATATAAGGACATAAATGAAACATTATTCATTTGTTGTTATATTTGATATAATGGATTTGAGATGATTAACAAAATGGTCTAGAAATTGCACCATTTTGATGTGAAAATTGAACGTTTCAATGAAATGGATTGGAGAATATATAAATATGGTCGTGCTAATCCGATGGCTCGTCGAGTGCCTTGTTTTCAATTTTTATTATTATTTTTTAAATTAAAGACTTGTCCACACTGCAAACTTTAGAGCGAGCCTTGCACAACTCAATTGGAGGCAAATGAGCCTACGATTTGGCGTATGGGCTTGTCCACTCTTATTAGTGAATTGCGTAAAAGTATGAAATTTCAAATTCAGGAGTGAACCTATTTATCCAGTACCAAAATCGAATCAAAATCGAAAGGAGGACCCAAATTTTGTTTTTCTCAATCATGAAACGCGTTACAATCTAATAATGAGTCCCCAAAAAAATGAAAAAAATAATGATTTAGAGTTGGGTTAAACTTTGGAGAAACTTTTAGTTATGAATAGGTATTGGACCAATGACCCACGTTTGGCTACAATTTCGTGACACAATTAAGTCTCGCGTGGGTTGAAGCAATAGAAGCTACAGTATTTGTAAAAACTTAAAAACAGAAATAAAGCTCGAATTTTCCTTTAATTTCATATTCTAATAATTCGTGTCCTTTCACATATAAAGCTCATGCCTAAAAGACCTTAGAAATGAAGAAAATGCAAATCCATATATGGACAGATCATCCAAGTATAAAAAATTAAAATTGAACTTACAAGGCACGTCGCATGGCATGTTAAAGACATGTTCAAACCATAAATCATGTCCAAATTTAAATGAAAACATAAAAATAGAAATATATCATATATCTTTTGAACGTTTGTTCTCGAGCGTTTAATACATAGTAATATATACTCGACACCATGAGTGTGCATGCTTCACGATAATTTAAAGCCATTTTCGACATGTCTATTTCAATATTTACAACACGAACATAAATATTCAAATACGCAAGCTTCATCAGCATAAAAGCTTTCCTAGTAGAACAATCATGCCATTCGATCTATGTAAAATCCTCGAGTAAATTCCGAATGTTGTAGTCGGAGATCAGACTTGTCACATAAGATTTGGGGGGTATAAGTGGAGCATCGTCGTCTATCCGCCAAGTTGATGGTTGGCTGGTTTAGGTAAGAATATTCGCTCTTCATCCACCTGCAAAAAAAAAAAAAAAA
>CAIGRK010173424.1:0-11078 GCA_903798315.1 Fraxinus greggii | reverse complement strand
TTTTTTCTTAGTAAAGATGCTGCTGGAGGAGGAATATCTAGAGAGAGTAGTCAGGGAAGAAGTCAACTAAAGGTTGGAAGTCTTGATGGTTCAGATACTAGATTAGATGTTTTGAAAAGCCTGGATAAAAAGAACCATCTTCAACCTGAGTATGATGACAATAGATTGTCCAAAAAGCTTCACTCTGGCAAAGGCGACCGAGCTGAAGTCAATGGGAGTGGGAGGTCACACTCAGTGGCAAAGGATCAGACTGAAACTGTTGCTGATCTCCATCGTGTGTCTCGGTCTCAGATGGAAAGTGGAGTAAAAGTTTTGGCTGCTGACATGTTTGAAAATGGCAATGTCTTGAAGACACCGAAACAGAGTAAGAAAGCTGAGAACCAGAATGGTCAGCCCATACATTCAAGGCATCCTACTCCCAATAAGCATAATGTTCAGGATATTGAAGCCCCTAGTCCTGTAAGAAGAGATACCTCCATTCACACTGCTAACAGTGCCATAAAAGAGGCGAAGGACCTAAAGCATCTAGCCGATTGTCTTCAGGTTTATACACTTCCTGTTGCATCTGTTGTAGGTTGGCATTGATACCTTTGTTTTGATAACATAATCTGTGCTACAGAATTCTGGGTCAACTGAAAGTACAGGGCTTTATTTCCAAGCTGCACTCAAATTTCTCTTTGGAGCCTCTTTGTTAGAATCTGGGAACTGTGAGGGCACCAAGCACAACGAAATGATTCAGTCGATGAATATATATAGTAGCACAGCAAAACTCTGCGAGTAAGTTGTATTCATGCAAAGGTTACTTCTTGGTTTTATACTATTCATATACTTTTCTGCCTTTAATTTGGCGAACTTCATAAATTATATTTGTTTTATGAGGGGCAAGATTATTTTTGAGTATGTGGATGAAATTTTGTTATGTCCTCAAGCAGTGATTCTCCCTTATAACCTTATTGGGATCTTTTCTTGTCTGTGTAAATCTCTCATCTTCTTATTTTACGAACAATTAACGCATTAAATGTTGGATTCTAAACGAGTTTGTACCTTACTGGGTGCTTTTCTTGTCATTCTTAGTTGACGGGGGTAAATTCTTTCCTACAGTTACAAATGGAATACTTTTGTAGTTTTTTTGTGCCAGACTAATTGTTTTTTTGTTAGGTTTTGCGCCCATTAATATGAAAAGTCAAAAGACGTGGCTACTGCTGCTTTGGCCCATAAATGCGTGGAGGTTGCATATATGCTCGTAGTTTATTGTTCACACACCGGTGCAAGCAGGGTCCGTGATGATCTTGAATTCTACTTTTTCCCTCACATATTATTGAATAAGTTTCTCTCGTTCATTTTGTACCTAAACGACGCAAGTTTTGAACTTCTCAAAAGAAACAATAAATGGAAGTGAACTCGTATTTGTAAATCAATACGCACAAGCTAAATAGATAAACGTAACATATAAATAGCATATAAAGATTGGAAAATGCTTTCTGCACATAACTATTTACATAATGTTTTACATAATGATGATGTCAAATTTAAGAGTGAATATTATTTGATTGATGAGATTTTGATTCAATTAAATCTTGCAGTATCATTTATTAGTAAATCATTATGTGAATATAACATAGCCCATAAAAATTTATATTGTAACAATCCCCGGCATATCTACCATCTTCAAATATGCCCGTCTTCTTTGAAAGAGCTTGTGTTCATCTTATTCCTCATAAACTTCTTTCGTGTCCCTCAAAATTTGAACCCAAAACTTTTGTATCATGAGACTTAAATTGAATCCTACATAAACATTTTGCTTGGACCCTTGGACTTGGAAGTATAGAACTCGAATAAACTATGTTGAAAAATTCATAAGTACACCAAAGATTAGGATTGAATAATGGAAGCGGCAAATAGTCCGTAACTCAAGAATAAGCCCTCTGTACAGAAAAATGATCCGTTAGGTTCATAAACTAGTAGAATCAAAACATATCCTGTTGTTGGATCATTTTTACAAAAAAATATTACAAATGGAAGATGCAGCATGGCCCAAGTATCAATGACCTTCTCTGTTACTCCCTACTTAAAATTTGTTGTGTGTATAAACAGCAGAGCTGCCTACATATTACAAAGTTGAGAAAAAGTCTACTCCATTTCCCTATTGCCATGTAAACCGCTGTGCTCCACTCAATAGTATTGAATCATGCTAAGTATCTGAACAGGTTTGGATTCTCCTTGTCTCTTTCCAAATAGTCCCTTGTTATCAAATCTTCAATCCGCTTTTTGATTGCTTTAAAGTCGGGCTGCACAAGAATTGTACAAATGAGGAAAAAAGTTTGAAAAGAGCCCATTAAAGGCAATTTCTGTGGGGGAAATAGTGTGGAAACAAATTTCTCAAAACAGTATATAATCCTGCCATCTTGTGTTACCCGACTCTGATTAGCATTGGAGGAGAGGAATGGGGCAGTGCACGACAATACTAAAAGGAAAAAAAAGTTAAAATCTAGTTCATTGTGTCAAATCCTTTTCAATATAATTTTGCATAACAAACATACCGTGTCTACATGATTGTCTTGGTATAGCACCGAAAAAAAAAAGATGTAGCAGCATGAAAGTAGGTATACTCCTTGCTAAGTTCATTAAATTAGCAGGCATATAATAATGCACACGTTTATGAGTGGCCAAGTTTACAAGGTTTCACCTTTAAGTTTTCAAGTAACAACCCTGAACTCTCTCAAAAATATTCTTCAAACTAGTAGTTTACTCGACCTTGTAATATACGCAATCCAATTTAAGAAAGCAAGCTTTAACGGGGAGACGTGCATTTTCAACTTAATTTTAGCCTTAGTTTGGTAACCATTATTTTGGAAAAACAAAGTTTTGAATAGTATTTTTTAGGAGAATGTGTGGTTAAAAAGTATGGAAAAGTTCTGGGTTTATGTGCATAATATTTTATTGTGTGGGTGTGTAGTTGAAAATGAGTACGTAGAAAAAGAGTGTTCAAATCATGTTCAGGGGCTTAATATTAGCTAAGTAATCAAATATTGCACCACCAACCACCACATTTCACTCTTTTTTCATTTAACATAACGTCAACTATTATCCAAATTCCTACATAAACTCAACAATTATCCCAATGCCTACCCTTAACTCATCCAAAACACTACCATACAAGATGCAGATGGCCAAAATAAAGGACAATCTGAGATATACCTTGAACATGCGGCTTAACTGCTCAACACACTCCATGACTAACTGTTGATGGCCGAGAACTTTTCGACTCTTCATTATGCGCACAATTGACGCATCAATGGCATAGCGCCTATCCTTGTCAACATCTTCAACTACCTTTTTCCTCTCATCTACAGGAGGCAGAGGGATCTGAAACATAAAAGATGGAAGCTTATCTAATGTCCAATATAGAGGAAAGAGAGCAATACCCAAAGGGAGAAAAAACCAAACAAATCTCTAACCCTAATCCTCCTCATCCTGTCCGTGAACTTGGAATTGAACTCGAAATAATCAGTTAGAGATACGGATCTAGTATTTGGCTCCTTAATCAAAATTTTGTACTTGGCGCATGAAAGGGACTGAAGCAATCTGACTAAATCATCATCAGCCAAATTTAACTGGGTCTTGATGTCTAAATAACTCAGCCTATCTGATGCATTGAATAACAGCAATACTGCAGCCTGGAAACACAATTCAAAAGTTTGAACTTCCACTCAAGCAATCAGGGAAGGAAATATTGAACAGAATGATCCATGAATGGTTCACCTGGTACGTCCCAACAATCAACTCTATAGTTTTTTGCTCAAACTTTCCATTAATGTTGCAAGTTCCCAATGAATAAATCCATGTGAGTTTCCTATGTTTCGTTTTGGTTTGATAAAACTCCTTGAAAACCTCAACACACTTCACCTGAAATAAAAAAATTATTCCAGGAAACGTAAATCCATAAATTATGCGTATCAAATAGAATTTTCAATTCCATAAAAATATGAAAAGAAAAATGGATCCCACCATCTCTGCTGGGAGGCTCAGATCAGAAGATTTATAACTAGGCCAGAATCCAGTTGTGAGAACAGTGACAGTCAACTCCATCCCAGGACTAGCAGCTTGATTGTTGCTGAGATATTCCTGGAAGTGGTTCTGGTTTTCCTTTGCCAATGTCAAATCAGTTACCTAGACGAAGAAACAAAAGATATGGTAAATATTGTAATTCACAAACACAAACAAAAAGAAAATAAAAGTAATTGTGATGTTCAACTAACCATTCCCTCCATCTTTGATGTAAATTGCCCACCACATTGTTGTTTTAGCTTCGTTAAAATAAGTCTTTCATGGTCATCATTGGCACTTTTGTCAAAAAGCAGCCGACGAGAGAGCTTTTTCCTATCAAAAATTGATGTGAGCAACATTAACATCCAATATCACTAAGAAAATACAACATACTACAAAATAAAAAATGCAGGAAAGAAGACAAATTCATGGAGAACAAAGGACCACCTATAAAACTCAGCGAAAAGGTCCTTATCACTGATATAGGCAAGGAGTTTGACTACCTGCAAATACTCAAGAACCATTTTAAGAGATCCAAAATTTGCCAAAGTGAAACATCAAATTAACATGCCAATAGATTACCTTGTCCAGAGTTGCCTCAATAACTTCATCGCTGAGCTTTTCACTTCCCCCCTTCTTCAAAATATTATCACAGTATGATGCCAAAAGCTCTGCACTAGAGAAGCCAGCAACAACTTTGTTGCAAAAAACTTCGAAAGCATCTTTCAGAGCCTATAAAGATTTGATAATGCCGAAATTTAGCCATCGGTAACATAAGAAGCCCGATTTAATATACAACATTAAAATCCAACTCATACCTTGTGAAACAGGGAATTGTTTGAAAAACAATCTGTAACGTATGCAAGGTACTTGTCATGCAAGTCGATTACTTTCTTGACAAATGCCTGGATAAGTTAACAAAAGTTAAACCTTCAAGCCACCCTTAGCATTCATCTCAAGGAACATATCCTAAAAAATGTAATTCACCTGCTCCTGTGCTCCACTAGTGTTCTCAGCCTACAGAAACGCAGGAAGAGGTATTAGTACTTCCAAATGAAATGATGACACGTGTGCTTGTGAGGAAGTTCATAAATTGCTCTGAACACGAGTAAGTTACATACAGGAAGTTGTAAATTATTTGTCTGTTATTCCTTCTACCCCCAGAGGAAAAAAAATATTCTACGAATAAAATAAAAGACAGGAGAGCGAGAATTTGGTTCACACATGGTGAGGTCAAGATAATACTACAATTCCCAGTTTGACCATTGGTTTTCCTCTAAAGCTGATCTTCCTCCAAAATTTAAGGATTACTGTAATCGTATGTGTGCTATTACTTATATGACATATACTAACAAAATGCATCCCCAAGAATGTTTTCAAGAATTTGCTAACCAAAAATCATAAAATAATACTTTCAAATACTATTAAATAATTACACGACATATTGATGCAAATTTAGAATATTTAAATATGAGGGGGGAAAAAAACATACAAAAAATCAAAGACTGACCTTGCTACTTGCTACATCTTCAGCATGTTGGACCAAAATCATACCTTCAGAAATGACATGCTGCTCCATGCAACCCACAGAAGGTACTCATGTTAGAAAAGTCAAAAGACCTCACATTATCAAAAAATATTATAGGGACAAAGACCTGTTTAAACATGTTGGCAACGGGGTCCAATCCTTTCGGAATCTTGTAGAAGAGCCTGTATATCCTGGAAAGATCCTCCACCTGATACTCCGTACAGAATCCAAAGGGTGGCATAAATGTAAGCTATTCCTTATTGCCTAGTTTCAACATAATTTCAACTAATGGAACAAAGTAAATAGTACCTTATCATCTCTAAGCAATGCGCGGCATCCAGAATGCTCCTTCTCCAACAAATCATTGGTATATACCACCAACAATTCATTTTGCACTTTCTACAATTGAAAATAGTGACCGTGAGAATGAGCAGCTAGCACATAGATGATTAATGAAAAAATAATGACAATCAAGGTATGTAAGCTTCATGTTCAGTAAACAAGCCTTGTCGTCTCTAGCATAAACCAAAATGCCAGCATCACAATGTTAGAATGTTGTGCAGGGAAACATTGCGAACTCTTTAATAATTTTAGATCAAAGTTCTACTGCCAAGGCACCAAATAAGTACGAGTGCAAGAAAAGGCAAAGATACAAAACCAAATGAATATCATAAGATAAACCTTTTAATAAAGAAACAGGTATTTGCTGCATATAACAAGAAGTTCTTTCAATAAGAATATCAAAGCACATTTAACATACAATTTATGCCAGATTGAAATTAAAGCATAAATAGTAATTTAGAATGCAAACCTCCAAAAGCTTCGTCTCACTGCTGGAGTGTAGATAATGAGATACTCGGTCCTTCTCCTTCTTCAAGCAATCCTCTGCCTATATACAAAGCAAAGATTAAATGAACAACAAATTACTGTTTATGCTGCAATGTAGGTAGAGAATCTACAGATAATATTGCCTTCATCATGTAATCTGGACAAGAATCTTCCACAATCCAGTTTGATGCTTTTCTTGAATAAAATGCAGCAGTATCTTGAAGCATGACATCTTCAAAGTCATTTTCATAGTAATCCATCTGCCCCATTCCGATTTCAACAAATATATCCAGAATATTCTTTAACAAAGCTCTGTCAATCTGCTCTCCCTCACGTTCTTGATCAATCTGTTATATGAGATATATCAGTTATATGGGGGAGCCTCTACTGCAGAAACAATTTACCTTTCTATTTATCTGAAGGTAACTACTTTAATTAAAGGGATTGGACAAACTTCAACATCAAATACAAAAGATAATGCACATCGACAATTAAGCATGTGTTTGGCCCCCATTTTTTAGGAAGAATTAGTTTTTGAATAGTGATTGATGGGAGAATGTATGGTGGAAAAGTGATGAAAAGTTTTAGATTTGTGTGTAATATTATTTTATTTGGNCAGTTATATGGGGGAGCCTCTACTGCAGAAACAATTTACCTTTCTATTTATCTGAAGGTAACTACTTTAATTAAAGGGATTGGACAAACTTCAACATCAAATACAAAAGATAATGCACATCGACAATTAAGCATGTGTTTGGCCCCCATTTTTTAGGAAGAATTAGTTTTTGAATAGTGATTGATGGGAGAATGTATGGTGGAAAAGTGATGAAAAGTTTTAGATTTGTGTGTAATATTATTTTATTTGGAGAATGTGTGGTTGAAAATGAGTACTGCAGAAAAATGAATGGGAAAAAGGAGAAAGAATAGGGCTCAAACATGGGCTAAAGGTCCTTACAAGAGTAATAACAGCATCTCTGGCATTACTTCTCAATTCTTGGTAAACCTAGCATCAATAAAGGAAATTATTAGTCAAAAGTAGTTATAGTTTCAGGAAAAAACTAAAATGAAGATAAAAATGGCCAAACAATACACCCACCAGAATATATGTTGTTGGGTGAGTATGGAAACAAAAAGGACGCAAATAGGTGTAAACTGTAACTAACCAGATCGCGAAAGCAGGTCAGTCCAACTTCTTTGAGTGCAGGGAGCGACCTCCGAGCAATAAAATATCGATCAAGATAGTGAAAGAAACGTGTAAGCCACCTGACCATGACTTTATGATCCACCCATCTTTTTACAAGTTCCCTCAGCATGAATTCATCATGCTTTCCTCTCAAAGATGTCAGAACCTATAAAAAAGACCACGACAGCACGGTTAGAGAATGGTATTGTAGAACAACTCTAAATTGAAGCAAAGACATTTCACAAGATAAGACGGAATACCAAATTAGATAAAAAGGATAGAAGAAATGAAGTTTGGACAACAGAAACCCTAAAATTGAAAGAAATAGAGCTTCAAGAAAACTAAGCCCTTGTTTCGGCTCCATTAAAATCAAATTATGGGAAAAAATGTATTTTTAAATTGTGATTATTTTAAGAATGTGTGGTTAAAAAAGAAGGAAAAGTTTTGCATTTACATGTAATATTATTTTACCGA
The DNA here is from genome assembly GCA_903798315.1 of Fraxinus greggii. Lineage (NCBI taxonomy): Eukaryota > Viridiplantae > Streptophyta > Magnoliopsida > Lamiales > Oleaceae > Fraxinus > Fraxinus greggii. The sequence continues at coordinate 3,018 of CAIGRK010173424.1, read as the reverse complement.
AGAATGTGTAATTGAAAAGAAACGGAGGCTAAAAGTAATACTATACAGAACATCACATTCAACGCAAAACAGCCAGCCTACATAAAGCAAAATATCAACTCTGTTTCAAGTTTCAAAATACACGTCTCAAAGTATCTAACCAGATTTTACTCAGTAATTAATTATTGTTAAGGATCACGTTGCTTTTCTGCTTAGTAGGCAAGTAATGAGGTTTCTTTTAAGTAATATCTAACTAGTAAGTGATAATCGTGTTTTCTTTAACATTGAAGGCGCATTATCCTCTTAATTTTGTCTTACATCCTCTTAATTTTGTCTTACCTCCCCACTGTGTATTAATTACCTTCTTTCTCGGTCAACAAAAAGAAACAAACCATCAAAATGAGTCAATGTATATGATAACACAATCATTGACATGTAGTTCTATAGATCAAAAAAATAGCATTTGTGGCTTATTATAAAGCACTCGTGAGAGAAACTAAGCATTCCAAATCCATAAATTAACCTACTTTGCTTGCCTCGAATTAAGGCGATCAGCTTTCAAAGAAATTTAGTAGAGGATCGCATGGGTTTCTATTTAGCTGGAAAATACAAAAAAAAGATACCTATGTTGTTTCTCTCCTAAAATTTATTGCAGAGGATCACGTGGGTTTCTATTTGAAAATATTGAGGTTTCTAGTTTTGAGTATTCTCTGACTAGGAAATGGCAATAATGTTTTCTTGAATATTGAAGACATAATGTCCTCTTATTTATGCCTTACTTCCCAAACATATATTAATTTACCTACTTCCTCAATCAACAAAATGAAGGTAGTCAAAATAAGCAAGTACATAATGACACAATCAAGTGAATATTGTTGACAAATTTTGATCATATATTTCTATATATCAAGGAATAACAGAACCGAAACAACTTCCAATCTGTCCAAAAATGCAAAACTGTTTGATTCAAATGTTCTCAAACAGGCCTTGTAAATGAGAAGCACCCATGATTTCTATAATAGGTTTAGGCAATACAGTCCTGGGACGACCAAAATATGTGCGGTAGTAAATTGAGCAACTCAGGTAACTACCGTTGAATGAATATAGTCATCAAAAGCCTCCTTGTACTTCTCGTATAGTTGCTGTGAATAATCGTGAGGAGGTTTCTGGGTACACATGTTGTATATGGTTCTGCGCTTCATGTCAAGGATAAATCACTCATATTAGACAGTGATCTTCCTAGTCATTCTTGCTAATGCTTATACTAATAAATATTTCTACACATATATCAACTGATACAAATATTCTCTTCTATAACCCTAGAGGAGGGAACCATGAAAGCCCTAAATACTAGGAGAGATCGATAAATTGAATGTGACAATTCCCGGGAACAAAGAGAAAGGATACGTGTAAAGCATCATGTACTCTTCTGGGCTGAACTGTGTTTCTGCCTGCCCCTCCAATATATCCTTTAATTTTGTGATCCCCGTCTGCATGAAATTCCATCCTTCCTCCAAATCGATAGTTTTCATTTGATTAACCGTCATCTTCTCCCAAAGCTCTATACTACAATCTGCAATATCATGAACCCAATTGGAACATAATCACACTAAGCATAAATAGCAGTATACAAATAATATAAAAAATGATATGAACAACAATTTAAACAATAAACAAAAAGGATCGCTGCAATAAGAATTGTCCAGTTCTCGTTCTGTACAAATAAACATGAACTGCTAAATCAAATTCCCTCTAACAATTAAGGACCAAGTTGTTAGGGCTAATCCCACAAAAATTCAATTCTAAATTCTTCCGATATAGCGTAGCCAATATACACCGAGCGTGTGTTCTATAAAGAGAAGAAATTACGAAAGCAAACAAAATATCACAAACTAAACATCATCCACGGATAATCGTATAAAAAGGCCAGTGTTCTGGTAGCGCCAATCTAATAATATAAGTAGAAATGCGTACACAATTCCCGTAAGAGGAATCATACGAGTGCCTCGCCCATGAGGAATCCGAAAACAGGGTTTTCACTATCGTTGTAAAAACCTAGGAGGCTATGGTGAAAATAGTATCGATACCAATGTGATGCGTGAAAATATAAGGATCGAATTTGAATGTTGAAACCCTATGAATTAGGAATTGCAAAATAACTACGTATGGACGGAATATAAACTGAAATTTTTTATTTATTTTTATTTATACCGACATTTAGATTTAACTTTTTTAAAATATCAACGTGCTGTGATCTTATTGATCACAAATTCCTTGCTCGACGTTTCGCTCTATTTTTTAAAATTTATTTTTATCGAATTCATTTTTAGTCATACATTTTATTATTTTTTATGAATGGTGTGTGTGAGCTACATTATTTTGAAAGAATATATTTTGGAATAATAAATTAACTGCGAATATGTGGTTGAAAAAAGGGAAAAATTATTGATAAGATGACAAATATTATTTTATTGAATAATATGTGGTTGAAAATGAGTTGAAGAATGAGCTCTTGTTTGGTAGACATTCTTTTAAAATACATTCTTTCAAAACTTATTTTTAACAACACATTCTTCAATAAAATAATATTTTTCATCACATCAATAACTTTACCTTGTTGTAAATGATATTTTATTAGTGAATGACAATTGTACCTCTGCAGCCCTAGATATTATTACCATATGTATCTCTATTCATACCCTGTAATTATAGGACTTTGGTTCTCATTATAATACACACGAGTCTATTGACTTCTCTTTTCTCTCTTTTCACAACACGTTATGAGCACGATAGCTTAATTTTTCAAAATTTAGTGAATGTAGTAATGTTTTTAAGTATAATCATCTATCACATGTACCAAAATTAATTTAGTGACATGTGAATTTTTTTTAATAGGCACATACATCATAAGGTGCAGACTTGCAGTCAGATTCTAACTTGCTTTTTCTATTCATGTCTATATAGAATTTAGTCCATTCGTGTTTAGTTTATTCATGTATGTATATATGCATGATATATGATTTATGTCTTTGAATTCAT
>CAIGRK010173290.1:0-11848 GCA_903798315.1 Fraxinus greggii | reverse complement strand
TTTACCAAAAAAAATTGTTTGCTACAGTATCATTTCTCCACCACACATTCACACAATAAAATATTTTACACACAAACCAATAAAATTCCTTTACTTTTTAACCACACATTCTCCAAAAAATACTATTCCATAACCCATTATTCCCAAATAAATTCCACCAAACAGGCTGTTAATTGACTTTAGGAAAATAGAAAATTAATACACATAACATGATCATACGGGGTGAAGATGACGATATTTCTGAGTTTTCATGCTCACTCTTTTTAGTCGAGCATATCAAACATCCATTATACAAGTAATCTGAGGTTTTCTTGACATTCTTGGATGTTTAGTGTGATGATGATTTGTGTCATCGGCTCATTTATCTAATTTGATAAAGTCATATGACATTGAATTATTAATTAAGAGTAACACATGGTATCGCCCAGTGATTTGAGATGTGCAATATTATATCGTATTGAACATTACATATACATCATTTTAACTTATTTATCTTATTTAAAATTGTCGAGTACCATCTAATTCACTTTATAAAAAAATTCCATCACAAAGAATTCGTAAAATCTATTATGTCGCAAATTCCTTGATTTTCCATCAACAAAATCGCAAGAACGAGAATGAATTTATAATCTTCCATTTCCGATAATTGAATTTACATCTAATTCTCCGATAAAGTCAAAATTTCAAATTTCATTCAGCCATAACTTTGATACATTTGGAGCGTACTCATTGACAACTCTTGGGGAACAATCTACCATTAGAGACTTTACTCGAATCCAATCTTCATAGTTCAAGCACAACAACTGTTCAACACGAAAAAAATGTTCACGACGTAAATAGTCTGTTAGAGCAATGTATCTAAGCATAAATAAAGATGATGAGAAGGACAAGATCTTACATTCAGAATCCGTCGTGATCCAGTTTCCAGTTGTAGTAGCACGCTGATCTCTAACATGAAGAGGAGTAGAGTTCACTGAAGGTGCATTCTTGGTCTGTTCATGATTTAAAGATGAAGCCAGTGAAATGGTAGAACAACTCTCTACATCCCATCTAAAACTAATTTTTGGGGAGACATTGCTAAATTGACTGTCATCCGGTACTGCCTTTAAAGTGGATCTATTTCGAAACTGCAAGACCTGAAATCACAACATTTTAACATAGAAATGTTAACTCCGGGTTATATGCACTAGAGACGAGGTGGGGTCTGTAGCCCAGAGAATTAGAGTACGGGGATCTCACCTTTCTACCAATGTACTTTCCTCCCTTCTCAGACTTGGCAGCAGCAGCAGCCCATCTCATTAGCTCTTTCATCCGGGATACGGCTCTGCTTTTATCTCCCTTGGCTCTATCTTTCTTTTCTACATTAAAGCATTGATCATTGTTGTTTACAGATAACGACTGCGCCGATTCAGTAATCGGCAAGATCTTATTTCCCGCAAGAGCAGTTGGATCTTGCTTGTGAGTAATGCCTAATTCATGAACCACATCTTCTCCTTTCATCTTCATTGAATAAACTGAAAGTTTGCCTCCTTAATATAAAAGCAAGAAACTAATATAGTACGTGAAAAATATATGAATTCAACAATGTATGACAAAGACGAAGACGTCTCTTTGTGGTGCATGTGCTGATTTGAAGAGCCATTGGAGGATCTTAATACAAATGAGCTAAGAGAATTGTCAACCTTGAATTATTTGATAGAAAAAATTAGAAAGCTAGCTCACTTGCATGTTAGTGTTGATATTTTTATTGGTTCAGACTATAAAGTGTGAAGAGAAAATGTGTGAAAATATTAGTCAAATTGGACAACACACATGAAATCTATATGTGCTGTCTGTATTTCCCAAATATTCTGTGTGTTTGGGTATTTCTGTATTCAATATAGGGCTAAGTGCAGATGAAGACAAGGATAAGTGAATTTAAGCATATGGGAAGACAACTGGGCAGTTAGTGGGGGCTGGTTGGCTTGTGATTCTAAGGACAAAAGGATTTATTATATAAGCTGATCGTATGGTCTACTTCAAACCCAAGTTTGAGCCCCATTTTTAGAATGAATTTTGTTTTGGAAAAAATGTATTTAGTAGGAGCTCCTCAAACTATGAAGCAAGGGCTACTTTTGTCCTCCAACTATTAACTAGGAGCATCTTGGTCCTCAATTATGATGAAAGAGCAAGTTCATCCTCTAGAGGTAGTAATTACTAGTAAAACCGTCATAATATGCTATTATTAAAGAAATAACAAACGGAAAATTAACGCATGCAAAACGGAAAAAATCACAACTAATGGGATGATAGAATAGCAAATCGAAATCTATGTAAAAACAATTCATTAAAACAGATTCTCACCTATCGTAAGTGTTTAGATTTCGGTGAGCGTCTATTTATCAAGATACAATAGAAAAATCAGTAGAAGTGAGCACTAAATTTCTAAATTGACGAACTGGATCTCCAAGACTTGGACTGGAAATGGAAAATTCCAGACAGACAGAGAAGATAACATCTTTTACCAAAAAATTGAGAGTTAATTGGAGATTATCCTTTATTATAAGCTCAGCTCCATGAGTTGTGCGTTAATTTCATTTATAACCATTAAAATAGCTATAATCACTGGAGTTCGCGTTACAAAGGAGTTAATCTTTGTTCAACATTTGTGTTCGCATGTCACGCTCATACATCGGTTCAATGACGCGAAGTGTTAATTTGATCCATGATTTTAACATTTGTACACGCACGTAGAGAGAGCCTATATGCAAAACAAGATTACACCTTCGTAAAATGTGACCATATATAAACTAGTCACTGCCTTTCCATTTTTCCTATGTAGAACAAATTGCAATTAATTTCCTTCCAACACAAACCTCTTCCAATGAATACACTTTGAACTCCAATTTTTATTCGCTGTAGTATCAATTTTGTCAAGTAAATATATAATTTCGATATTCTCAAGTGGAGAATACGAATTTACTTTGATATTCCAAAACGAAGAAATGGGTCTCATTAAAAAATATGCCAAAATAGTCGCATATTAAGTTTCATTTTCCAATAGTAGTTTGGTCCGCTAACTTATCTATAAGAGCAAGTTGATCTTCCAACTGTGTAGAAAGAGCAAGTTTGTCTCCGACTATGTACATGCTGACGTTGACCCCGTTGAGCGCTTAATGTTCTATTTTACTAGACGATTATGTAATTGAGAAGAATAATGATATCTAACACCAGTGGTGTTCGAGCCCCAATTTATGTGGTATTACGTGACATGTTCAATAAAATATGAAATTGTATGATTCATTTAATTGCATATCTCATTCAATAACACTTGATGCCACATTGTGACATGTTCAATAAAATATGAAATTGTATGATTCATTTAATTGCATATCTCATTCAATAACACTTGATGCCACATAGACTGATGTTTTAATATAAATGGTGCTAAATATTATTACTCAATTGAAAATGTAGATAGGCTATCTGGTGCAAGGCACAAATGTGGAAATGAAGGTCGCCGATGGTTTAGCACCTTTGTGTTTCAGATGATTGGCTCAATGGAGTCGAAAGCGGAGCAAAGAGTTGGCAGGTCAAGAGTCCTGGCAAGGCATTGGCGCCCGACTGGGATCTTTACCACCCCCATTGACATCTTGGGGTGAAAATTCGATGGGCTTACAAGATGATAAATACAGCTATGATGTGGATGACGATGATGAAACGGACATGAATATATTAAGCAATCTTGGGGACGAAGACCTTCGGAACAAACACAAAATCGGTTACGTTCCAAGTTTCTGCTTATTTGAAGTCTTGTATTTCCATTGTTGATCAATAGTGAATATTTCTTAAGTAGTCTGTCATCCTGTTCTATACCGTCCAGTTCTATTTATCAAACATGTTCTACAGCAACATCTGGCGATATATTATCCTTTCCAAAGAGTGAAGAGGAAGCCAATATATGTATTGCTTTTGTTGTTAAAGAAAAATCCCTTTTGACAGGAAAATGATGGACCGTATTGATCCGGGATCAGTTTAGCACTACAAATGACACCTTATTCTGTTTGCCTCCATTATCTTTCAATAATGATTCACCCATTGATTATCATTTGATAAATAAACGTGCCTACATAGCATCCTTCGACAACAGATTGTTGGCAGTAACCATACTCGCATTGCACAGATCATCCACACAATCCCCTCTTTCGAAAACCGCAGCTGCGCCCATACCCGACCCTGCAATCCAACATACATGAAAATGTCAATCTACTAGATTGGACGGCACTGGATAGGATTAAAGAATGAAAACAAGTTCAAATTTGCCTGTTGTATTGTATACTACCATCCATTGATATGTACCAAAACGAATACAATAGATACAAGAGTCAATGTTACCTAATAAGTTTTTCGATCCACCATCTTTTATTTTTATTGATTTTTTATCTTTCTTATTTATCTTATTTTCGTTGTAGAAAAATAAGCCCCTTTATTTTGGAAATTTAATTCTGTCCCTTGACATCCTTTCATGGAAAGGGAGATACCTATGCACATGGATATCACGCCAAAACGACAATCCTTGCCGCGGCGCTTCATCTCATTCAGTAAAGTTGCCACACAACGGGCTCCTGAAACAGAAGAAAGGCTCTATTTCAATAAGATGACTCAGTTCAATGCGATCTCAGAACAACTGGAATGTTGAGACTAACTGTAGATTACCTGTAGCACCCAAGGGGTGGCCAAGGGCCATTGCTCCACCATTGACGTTAACTTTTTCAGAATCAAGATTTAATTTTTTACAGCAATACACAAACTGGGAAGCAAATGCCTACAAGTTGACATGGGTGTATATTAGTAAATTGGTTCAAACCACTAGAACTCTTCATATTATTGGCAAGGGAAAGAACCTCATTTATCTCAAACAAGTCAATGTCATCGAGTTCAAGACCCGCGGACTTCACTGCAGCTGGAATTGCAACAGATGGGCCAACTCCCATGACAGCAGGATCTACTCCCACAGCAGAAAAACTCCTACAGGAGAAGCACAAGATAGTTCTTCAGAACAACATGGCAAGCTCAAACTACAAAGTAAAATCTAAACTCAGTTAAATATTGTTAATGATGCATATTCAATGTTCAGAATCGTATGTGCCGGTAACAATGTTTATGAACATTTGCTACAAATCATAAGCAGTTGAACGTAAAATTCTGCTGTTGTGAAGAAAAATATTCCCGTAAAGATTATAATGAAATAACATAGTGGTAATGGTGGTCCAGCAGACAGCCCGTGGGATGGGAAGGGACTACCTCACATCAATTATGATAAGGAAAATTCAAAGTAGAATAATATCTAATATAAAGTTGAAATGCATTTAAAAAAAAAAAAAAAACCCTAAGATCAATTAAATTCCATTTGATACCTTGTTGAGTCACCTCAAGTAAATAAGATCTTCTAGTCGACTACAATGTCTCTTAGAACTAATGAACATACACTTTATGGTCACGAACACAACCAAGTATTAGAACTTATGATTTCTGTAATTTAATGTAAAATATGTATTGGGTTTTGGGATACTTTTACCTGAATACGCCAAGAATTGGAAGTCCCCTCTGCATAGCCAGACTCCTCTTCATGAGTAGAACTGCTCCAGCACCATCACTCACCTGACTAGCATTTCCTGAGAAGTCATATGTCCACATCATGATTAAAAATCATCTAAGGTAGCTTTATATTGATCAAGAAGTGATCCACCAAATAATTTACTTGTTGCAACTATTTCATTACCAGCAGTTGTGCTCCCATTCTTATTGAACGCAGGCTTCAACTTTGCCAGATCTGTCATATTTGTGTTTGGTCGAATGCCATCATCTACAGATATAGTAACAGGCTTCTCCTCTCCAGTTCTAGGGTCCACGATCTTTGAAAATGAGCCAACAGTTAATAAACTATTTAAGATTCAGAAATATTGTCACAGATGCAAAAGAATATGTTTACCTTAGTAGAAACAGGAACAATTTCATCTTTGAATTTTCCAGATGCAGTTGCCGCTGCAGCACGCTTATGAGACATTACCTACCGTTGCAAGGGTAACAATTGCGTTAACTTGCATGAGATTTTTATGTCCTTAGACGATTAAAATGTAGCAGCAAACTTACAGCAGCCTGGTCTTGTTCTTGCCGAGTTACACCAAAACGTTCTGCCACGTTTTCAGAAGTAATGCCCATGGGAAGCAGACAGTCACGAGCTTGAGCAAAACTGTTTACCTGTTAATGGCATATGTCCGGTTGAAGCATAAGTGCTAAGACGTAATAGTCTCTTGAAAGAAAGAATATTTAAATTTTAACATACTCTTGGGTTAACTTTTTGAATTCTTTCGATATTATCAATTGTCATCACTTCCAATCCAGCCCCAATGCCTGTATAGAAAACATAAAAGATTAAAAGGAAAGGTGGAAAAGTCACTTCGGTATGCAATTTTTATATAATTTGCCGTTTACCAATATCATAAAATCCTGCTTTTATGAAGGCAGCTACATCAGCAACAGCCTGGAGGCCAGATGAGCACTGTCTGTTGACCGTTCTGATGGGCACAGTATCTAAGAAAGTGACACAATAAAAAGTGAATTAGTGAAGGAGGAAGATTAAGTTTGAAAAGAAAAGCTTAACTACTGAGATCGCCAGTTAATTGGATCAATTTTGTCTTTTGAGATAACTACTGTAGTTTTGACAGTCAGTAATATCATTTTATTTGTTTATAAATCTTAACAACCAAATCAAACCATGATTAGTCCATGTGAAAGATCACGTGTTTGAAAATTTCACTGTCAGCAGCATCTGAGTGCCCACATAAATATTACAGGTGGTAAATAATTATATTATTCATACAAGAACTTTAGAGCCCAAAGTAATTAAGAACTATGAATGAAAAGTATCAGTGGTGCAGCAGAAGAAACGAAAGTGTGTGGAGATTTTTGGAATGAAAAACAAGTAAAAATAAGGAAAAGAAAGAATACCAGGAAAACCAGCATATAATGCAGCCATTCTGCACTCAATTGCTCTCTGTGAACCAGGAGCCAAAACTGTTCCGACAATTATATCTCCCACTTCGGCTGGATTTAGATTCGTTCGCTCTATCAATGCCTTCAATCAGTAGCAATACAACATCGTATAGAAATTCAATTAGGGTTGTATGGAAAGAAAAATAATAATAATAGTAGTAGTAATAATAATAATAATTATTATAATTTAAGTATAAAAGCAAGATCGTACGAGAAACTTCAATCCAGGTCCTTCTATCTAAAAGTCAACTTTCTCATTGCCACTTTGGAAAACTAAAATATTCAACAGGAAAGACTATTCTCTTGAACTCAGAATCTATACAAAGCAAGATTCAGACCTACCATGTCCCTGTAAGTGGTTGTAATTGAGCGTAACTAACCTTTAGTACAGTAGCAAGTAAATCATCAGGAAGAGTATCCTTGAAACCTCCGCGTTTTGATTTGCAAATAGCAGTTCTATATGCACTGTTAAACGTGATATATGTAGAGGAGCAATCAGTAGTCGGAGAGCCAGTTTGCAGAAATTCAGACCAGTTACTTTAAGCAAGAAGATGACTGACTGATTTAAATTGAAGCAACTTACGCGACAATGACGACATCATCTCCAAAAGAAGCTGTTCTCTGATATGCAGCACTATCTCCAGCCAAACATATAGAACGCTGCCAAAGAAAATAGAATGAAAGATGCTGGATATTTAAAAGGAATATATAATTCTTCTTATGATTGATATCTAATTTAATGTCAATTTTGTACAAATATAATTTGGTGCATACTTCATTTCATTTACGTCGTTAGATAAGTGAATGGCAACTACAATCTTGTGCAGAGATAAAATCACCTTAAAGAAGCAAGTAATCTGTGCATCAATCTAGCCTATGCTTACAAGATTTTGGCAACGTTGTTTATGGGATTACTGAACCATTGTTTCTGATGTTTAAAATCAATAAAAGCAACTAACAACCCAAAAGTAAGATGAATAAAATTTTTATGGTTTGGCAAAAAAGTTACTTCTACAAAACTAAGTACGGGTGCCATGACAACAATTTGGTGTCTCAAAAGCAATCAGGTAGTTAAAATATTGCTTTTACATCTTCGCTTTCAAATCTATAAATTGCATCAAAAGTCTATATGTCACAGTCGTTTATTTTACATCCAAATATCCATAACTTGTTCGTGTAAACTATCAATAGGTTTTCTTATGTTCAATATGCATCATTGCATATCCAATACAAGCAAGGCAGACAACTACTATCTATTTTCAAGACTTTCTTATCTGTTGACCAATTTTAACTGCTATATTTTACATAGATTTTATTACTAAAATCAATCTAATAATAATAGCTGAAGTGAGTTACGTGGATGATTTTGTTCCTAAGGAAGTAAATTCTATTAAATATCATACAAAAATATAAAACCATTATCTCCAAGCAGAGCAAGTACTACTTTACAATACAACTTACAAATTCCCAAGAGTTTGGAAATATTTCTTGCATATATAAATGGGGATTGCAACTTTGACAAAACATTGTTAATTCGAACATGACAAATAAGGAAAAAAAATTCCAAAATCTCTCTTACTTATAACAAGCAAACTTCTTGTTTATGAAGTGGCAAAATTGGATCTTTGACAGTAAAAGATTTTAACTTTTTATTTTTAAATAATCTAATGTACCAAACATGTCTTCAAATTGTCGGAATTGACAGTTATACTCAAAACCCTTGTGGTTAGAGAAATTTGAAGCAGTGCACACAGTTAACAAGCAGCGACACCAAGAGAATTAGTAATAGAGTATTTAATGCACAATAAAATGTAATTCAATCTATGGGATAAGTAAAATTAGTCAAGAAAAGACTTACAGAGAGAGTAGATTGAGGGGTCTGTTGATGAAAAGGAGTGGGTTGCAAGTGTTCCAGCAGAATTCTCTGTCTGTTAATAGCTTTCTCCATTTTTCACTCTGTATCTGTATCTGTATCTCTTAAGTTCAACACAATTCAGGGTTTCTGTTTTTTTCTTTAAACTACAACTGGGATGAATATATAAAGGGAAGATGAGGAAATTTATGGTGAAATGAAGTGGAAAATCCTATTGTGAACACAGTTATTCCCCCACATTGTATCCCTTTTTTTTTTTTTAATTCTTTTTTTTTTCCCAATTACCAATGAAAAATTGACCTGGCAATGAACCTTTGCTTCTTGTTGGAAAAATTGCAGTCGGCTCTCCAACCTTTTTTCGAAGTGCAGAAGTATCCCAACCCTTTTATTTTGACACCATCATCCCGCAATATTATTTAGTATCACTGATATTATATTATAAGTCTAAATGATACTAAATATTATTAAATGAAATGTACAATTAAATAAATCACAATATTTCACATTTAATTGAAAATATTATATAATATTACATAATACTAGTAAACATTATTTTTTAAAAAATTAGTTGAAGAATTTTTAAATGATTTGGTCCAAAAATATTCTAGTTAGCGCATAACCATGACCAAAATTGTCAATTCAGTTTAAAACATTACAGAAAAAAGGGAGCAATTTCAACAAACGTTTGGAATGATGGTGCAAAATTAAAAAGTTTGAGATATTTATGTAATTTTTAAACATGTTGAGGACTTGACTGCAATTTCCCATTTTCTTTTTCTTTTTGATTTCCTATCGTCCAGATTTGGACTTCAACCACGTTTTCCACAATGTGCGTGTATCACCTTATTGTTACAGAAATTACATGTAATTTTGTCACTAGGGAGTAGGGACCACCAATCACCAATCAGCTTTTTTTTTTTATATTAATTAATAATAAATTCACACTATTGACTCAAATTCCACATTTCACGCTCGGCTCATGCCCCCTCCGCCTCCGCCTCCGCCTCCGCCTCCGCCTTCACAATCGTCGTTTCATGCCCGCCGAATTATTCGGGGTGGAGTCAGCACCTGACGAGCCCTGAGGCCATCCGTGCTGGCTTTGTCGGAAAAAATTATTTTTTTTTATATTGGGCTACCGTCCATACTCACTTAGAATTGCTTGTATTCACCTGGATTCCTAGATCAACCACTGCGATTACCCCTTTACGAATAGGTTAAAATTGATTTTTATCCAAAAGAAGATACTATGCACCAAATTTTTTATGCAGTCTCTATTTATTTTTGACATTTTAAATATGACTCCGTAAATTGGCCTAATTATCGAGGTTTTTTTGAATTACTTCATGGCACGTTTCATAATGTTTTTTAATACGTGAATCAGATGGAAGACTATTTTTTTGGAAGACTATTTTTTAGCAGGTCAAGCAGGAAATACATTGTTTGTGATCATTAATTTCCTCTCTTTTACGTGGAAACATAGTGTGAATAAATTATGACAAATTTTGACCAAATTCAACTCCAATGTGGGGTGGGGTGGAGTGAGGGGACCCCCCAACCACCCACACCAATAGAGAAATGATTCCATCATTTTCTTGGTGGCTTTCAAAATGTACAATTCAATCTTAGTTGGGCCACCATACCAAAAGCCTAATTAATCCCCATTTACTTGATGGCTTTCGAAAAGGCAGTTTATTACACGTGGAAAAGAATTACATGCAATGCAATGAATACAAGGTTGACTAGGAAACACCTACATGTTTTTTTAAACATTTATGTTATCGTCTATGTTAAGTGGAATTAAGTTTCGGTTCGTTTCAGATTAAAATCAGATTTTAGTTTAAGTTAAAGTCAAACGATCAAATATTAACCACATCTTTCAGGATCTCGCATCTTTTCAACCACATATTTCAAAAACTTCTATCACAATCTAGTAAAAATCTAATTTTAATAACAATGTTTTGGACCAGCCACTATGCTAGGGCTAACATATAAATATAAAATATAAAGAGTAAATTTTATAAATAAATTTTGTAAAAGAGTATATTTATATTTTTGAAGAACGTGTATTTAAAAGTAGAAAAAAATTATGGGTACACATACAAAATTATTTTATTTAACGAAATGTATGATTAAAAATAAAATTTGAAGAATATCTACTAAATATAACTAAAATTTAAAAGTGATAACGTGTGTTAAATATCATAATTCATACATTATAGATTCCTTCAATAGTTGTTGACAAAAGAAAGAGAAACAGAGAAACTAATAAAAGAAAGCTATAAGAAGTCGGTGAATGTGTCAACTTTGTTGATGTCATTTGTTTTAAAAATTTAGTACAATATTTTAAATAGGCGATGAAGTTACAAGTAATATGATTTTTCTTGTCATATGCGGTTGATATGTCAAATGATAGGAGACCAGACAAAACTAATCCATTTTTAGGGCCTGGTTGGGAGTTTTGAGTACCAATTATGGACATTTTTAAAGTATCGATTTTGAATGCTTATGAATTGATCGATTTCAATAATTTTATTAAAAAAATTTAAAACCGTCCAATCTATAATTAAGAGTTTATTATTGGCTTAATCGCACAAAACGTTCTTACATTTAACATGTAGTGTGCAAAACGTCCATACGTTTCAAATTTTTGCATTTTCACACATATTTCAACGTTTCATTGCGTAAAACGTCATTTTCACATTTTTAACGTAAAATGACCAATATACATTTTTATATAAATAAAACAAAAAAGAAAAATAACGAATAAATTCCAATCTTATTCCTAAACTTTTTAAAAAATACAAATAAGTCCAAAATTTATGAATATATTAAAAATAACGAAAAAACTCTCTCTTCTCCTCCGCCCCTATACAGCCCAAAATGCCTACAAATTCCGGCAACCTATGGCCACCAAAGTCGTCGGACTTGGACACCGGTCGA
>CAIGRK010173226.1:0-10286 GCA_903798315.1 Fraxinus greggii | reverse complement strand
TGTGTTATAAACTAGATAAATTATAAAAGTTAAAACACCACTCCTTTATTCGGGTTTGAGACCGGCTACAATTATCACAGATGGAGTTAAAATTGTACACGAATAAAAATGTTTCTCGTGTTTATAGACTAAAAAATATATCCATTTTAATCATATTTAATTTTTAAATTCAAATGTTGACATGACAATTGCATGTAAGATTTTAAAAATTATTGATAAAGTTTTTAGTTGTATGCATTGTGCACACAAGCTGCATGCAGGCAGCTATTGTAGTTGCCTGCTGGGCAGCTTTATTTTTTATTTTTAAAATCTCGCACAGGCCGTTTTCGGCAAGTGACACGGGCCGAGCAGGTCCGGGCTCGGGACGACGCCCCCAAAATGGAGCTCGACCCGAGCCTCGGCTCGGTGCAACCTCGGCTCGAGCTTTTTTCGAGCTGAGCCTTAGCCGTCTGAACCGGCGATCTTTTTTTCCATCCCTAGTAAAGTGTGAATTCATTTTTTTATAATAGGGCATACACGAATTTTTCCCTTTTTATAATGCCTGGGACCAAATTTGGTCGACCTTCCATTCCATGGCCTGATGGCTCAGGGGTGTAGGCCTCATTTTTATTATTAAGGATGTATTTAAGTTACATTATTTTAGAAAGATGTATTCTATAATAATAGATTGATGGAAAATTTGTGATTGAAAAGAATGAAAAATTATTGATGTGATAGAAAATATTATTTTATTGAAAAATGTGTGGTTAAAAATGAGTAGAAGAATGAGAATAAAAATTTTAATGCATATCAAACAGGACTTAAATGTATACCGTGTTGGTGGAATTGGCATTACTACCTGTAAGTGTATAGGGTGTGAAGGAGTTAAGATCAAGAAGAAGTTCAATAACTTTATCTCATCCACAATTTCAACTAGTGACGGAAGTCGTTANCTGAAATAGTAGATTGATGGAGAATGTGTGGTTGAAAAATAAGGAAAAGTTATTGATGTGATGGAAAATATTATTTTATTGAAGAATGTTTTGTTGAAAATGAGTAGAATAATGAGAATGAAAATTTTAATGTGTCCCAAACAGGGGGCTAATGGTGCATTTAATTTGGTGCTTTTAAATCGTTTTCAATTGTGCAAAGCACTAAAAACGTGTTTGATTTCATATTTCTGAAAAATATATTTTCGAAAACAAGGATTAATTTACAACATAAAATTTAAAATGTATTTTTAAGATTTTGAGTGTTTTCAGTGAAAATTTTAGAAACACTCAAAATATAGAAACACAAACATTTAAATAAAATGTTATTAAAAATTTAAATTTTTATTTTTTAAAATTCTAACAAATTGATATATTCTAAAATACAAAAATATTGAGAAAAATGTAATTTAAAATTCTAGAAAATTAAAATTAAAATTTTGAAAAAATAAAATTATAAAAAAATTTAGAAAAATAAAAAAATAGTTATAGCTCTTAATGATTGTTTACCTAGAAAGTTTTAAAAAAATTATTAAATGAAAGCGAACAAAAATATTTTAAGTTAAAATCATTAGTTTCAATTTTTATTTTCAATTTCTTGTTGGTAATATATTAACATAAATTTTTTTTATTTTTACCAAATAATCAAATTTAATGAAATAAAATGTCATAAAATAATTTTTCAAAATTTCAAAACAAACGTGTTTTCTAAATTTTTTTTGAGAAATAATTTATTAAAATGATAAACAAAATGCATTTTTAAAAATTTTAAAACAAGCACTCAAGACAAAAAATAAAAAATGAACTCAAAACTGAAAATCGAGACACAAACGAAATGAACCCTTTTTTTTTTTTTATTTTATTCGTATTTCTTTTCACACCTTTGTGGCAGTGTTTCGGTAACACACTAATGTTGACGAGTCAGTTGACATCGTGACACAAAATACACGTGAAGGTGAGAAATAGGAAAATTGCATATAGGTTCCCTAACCTTTTTATAAATGTAAATGTATCCTCAACCTATCATTTTGTTTACCGTATAATCCCTAACATTTGGGTAAATAAGCTACTGAATGACCTTTGAATGGTTTTCATCAGAAAAATTGTTAATTTAGGGTGTGTTTGAACTACATTATTGTGGAAGAATGTATTTTGAAATAGTAGATTGATGGAGAATGTGCGGTTGAAAAAGAAAGAAAAGTTATTGATGTGATGGGAAATATTATTTTATTGAAGAATGAGTGGTTGAAAATAAGTAGAAAAATGAGAATAAAAAAAAATGTGTACCAAACAATGGCTTA
Organism: Fraxinus greggii; assembly: GCA_903798315.1. Classification (NCBI taxonomy): domain Eukaryota; kingdom Viridiplantae; phylum Streptophyta; class Magnoliopsida; order Lamiales; family Oleaceae; genus Fraxinus; species Fraxinus greggii. The sequence goes on along the minus strand of CAIGRK010173226.1, from coordinate 8,017 downwards.
ACGTTTACTGAAATTTTCATCATTTTTCTTTTTCAATTTAGTTAAAACAATTAAGCCACTATTCGACATCTATTTTAAATTTTAATGAGATTTTTTTTTTTGTTTTGGAAAACGAGATTTGAAATAGTGATTTTTGGAGAATGGGAGGTTATAAAGTAAGAAATAATTTTAAATTTACGTGTCAAGAAAGTTTATTATGTGAGTGTGTATAGTTGAAAATAAGTTTAAAAAGAAAAAATTTTGATTCAATTAATATCAAATAGAGCTGGAATAGGTTAAGACAAGTAACAAAAAACAAAAGAATAAAATATTAGCAAAAAATATATATATTTAAAAAAAAAAGTATTTCATGTTTCCTTCATAGTGGCAATTTTATATGGCTGCAACGATTTGTTTTTGTTAGTAGTTATTTTGAGGATGGTTGTGATTTTGGAGTTGTAGACATCGATTTTTGGTGAAGATGGCGACGATAGCGTAAGTTGGGATTTTGAATTTGTGTTATGTGACATGTGGTTGCTGAAAGTGCCAACAATAAAGGGATACTTATTTTGATGTCAACAACATTATATTGTGATACAGTATGTGGTGCCACGTCTTTAAAAATATGAGTCATGCTATTCAGTGCATCAGCGTTAATCATCAGTTTAAATGACAACTGTATGACACCCATCAATTTGAAATTATTATTTTTGTTTGAGTCATCACTTGTTTAACATATCATCACTTTTCGTTGATAGAGTCCTATCAGTTTGTGTTGGAAATGAATTTTTTTAAACACAATATGTTTTACTCATGTAATGGGTGTTGGAGAAGATATAGATTTACTTTTATTTTTTATTTTTGAATTATTTTTCTTCTAAATCCTTTTTATTTGGTTTATTTTTATAAAAGAATTATTTTAACGGTGCCACTTTACCCTTCTTATATGGTTAACGATTTTTTTGGACGAAACCATGCAAAAGTTCTTCATTGCTTATTTACCCAAAGGTCAGGGACTTCAATGTCAAAGTTGAAAGTTTCAGGACCTATTTTCACTTTTCAAAATGGTTAGAGACCCACTGCCATTTTCTTGGGGAAAAATTAACGTGCGTTTGGCTCAATTTATAATTTGTTCATAAATATTTAAGTCATTTTCTATCTATACATTTGAAATCAAATATTACCTACTTATATATTACTTATTTAGGTAGAGATTAAAATCGGATTAAAATTGAAAAATTAGCCGTTATTATTGACTTTTATTAGACGAGTGAGACCCAATAACGACAATATTTTCAATTTTAATTGAATTTTAATCACCACCAAACAAGCCCTTAGGGTGAGTTCGAGCCACATTATTTTTGAAAAATGTATTATGGAATANATTTTATTGGGTTACTTCATTTAGAGTTTCTAAATTTAGACGAAACTTTAGACATTGTCTATTTTCTCCATTACGTCAGTTTGACGGAATTCATATTGGTTTGTGAATATTGATTCTTTTAAACATCATCTATATTTTGTTAGGTGTCACGTATTTTCAAGCAGTTTATGTTAGAATTAGGGGTGTGTATGAGCCATATTATTTTGGAATAGTAAATTGATGGAGAATTTGTGGTTGAAAAAGAAGGAAAAGTTATTGATGTGATGAAAAATATTATTTTATTGAAGAATGTGTGGTTGAAAATGAGTAAAAGAATAAGAATGAAAATTTTAATATGTACCAAACATGGGCTTATGTTTATCTAAAATTTAAATTGTTACTTCTCAAACATGCTCTTAGGGATAGAAAAATCCATTTTTTGTATGAATTATGATTTTAATTCAAATTCAAAGTCAACAATTAATTTTAATCACGACTTACAACTTTTCAATTAATATTTCATCAATTTTTATCAAAATTTATTAAAAATTTGTCTTTAATTTACACCAAACTGGGGCTTATACTGAATATTTAAACCACATCGATTTTCGTTATTTTCAAAATATATTTTTTCTATTTTATTTTCAATCACACATTTTCAATAAAATAACATTATATACAAATTAAAATTTTTTTTTAAACCATATATTCTCTATCAATCTATTATTTTAAAATGCATTCTTACTATAAAATGGGAAACAAAATGACTCTAAATCGCATATTTATCATAGCTATTTCCCTAAAAAATTTAATTTTCCACACAAAAAAATAAAAAATAAAAATCGGGTAACCTGGAATCCACTGTTAGCATGAAACTCAAGTCCCTATTTGGTACAAATTAAAATCAAATTTTTTGTAAATTTTAATAAAAATTGATGAAATGAGTGGTCGAAAAATTGTAGATTCATGAAATGTGGGGTTAAAATCGAAATTATAATCTAAACCAAATGGGGCCAAAAGAAATTTTGTTCTATTGGAAAACTCGAACACGTGGATCACTAGAGGAATTCCACAGTATTGATAGGGATATATCTATTCTCTATTTTAATTTTTCCCCACAATTCTCTTGTAAAGATCCAGATAATCAGATCCCTCAGGTAATTAATTTGTGGGATTATTTCCTGTAATTATAGCAATTTATTTATTATATTCAGAGTTCTACTGTTATTATTTTGGAATAAAAATTTAAATCTTGGGCGTCTCTTCTGTTGTTTAGTTCTTTGGCCGCTGAAAATCATATTCTTGTTTAGAAAATGAAAAAGATAATTTTTTTGTAATATTCAATCTTTTCTGTGACTGAGTTTCATGACTTTTGACGTTTGCATTTTTCTTGAAGCATGTTTCTGCTTGTTTAAATGCATGTATATTTGAACTGCATAATTGCTTCTATCTTATGTTAGCTTTCATATTAATGATTGAGTTATTAATGATAGAATCTTGACTTGTAAATATTCATTTTAATGTTCTTGGAAGAAGTTGATTGATATTTAATTACGGATTTTTTTATTGCGTCAGAGTATATAATTGTTAGGAGTTGAGGGAGTGAATGGGGATTCAGACAACGAATTCTCATGTGATGGTTGGTGGGCAGCAGTCTCATGTACAACAACCAATGGCAAGACAAAACTCATGGTACAGGCTCACGCTCGATGAGGTTGAGAACCAATTAGGTGATTTAGGCAAACCATTAGGCAGCATGAACCTTGATGAGTTGCTTAAGAATGTGTGGATGGCCGAGGCAAACCATTCTTCTGGAATGGACCCTACTACCTCTTTCCCTGCAGCCTCGCTCCAGCGCCAGGCTAGCCTGTCACTTGCGAGGACGTTTAAAGGGAAGACAGTGGATGAGGTGTGGAAGGATATCCAGCAAGGACAAAAGACAAGGTACACTGAGGAAATGATTACCCACCAAAGGGAGCCAACTCTTGGGGAGACCACTCTGGAGGACTTCTTGGTGAGAGCAGGGCTTCTTGTGGCTGGTGCTTCTCGAGGACCTGCTATGGGGTTGGACAGCACATTAACCCCACAGAGTTTCATGCCCCAAATGGGGTTGTCTCCTTCTCCTTCAATTGATGCATTGTCAGATACACCAATCCCAGGCCGGAAGAGGTACACTGGAGACCTTGACAAGACCCTTGAGAGAAGGCTAAGGAGAAAGATTAAAAATAGGGAGTCTGCCGCACGCTCTCGAGCGAGAAAACAGGCAAGCTTTTAATTTGTATTATGTTCTCTTTGCATGCCTTTTTTTATTCGTTCTACATCTCTGACTTGCGGTACCATATGATAATGTGCATAGGCTTACCACAATGAGTTAGTGAGCAAGGTTTCATGTCTTGAAGAGGAAAACATGAAGCTCAAGAAAGAGAAGGTAAAAAGTTTTCAGTGGTCTAATTATTAGTTTAAATGCATGAGATGCTAGCTGCAAGGTGATGTTGTTAGTGTATTGGTAGTCTTTAACAACTGAAACTTAACCAATAAACAAATGGACATTTTGTCCAAAGGAAGCTTATTTAGTGTACTGGGCTGCGGGTTTTCGTATCTTATCCAAAGGGGACGAGACTGAATAAATAATGTAGTTTTAAGTTGAAGAACAGATAATGACAGGAAATAAACAAATGCACTTTTTATCCAAAGGATGCTCATTTAGTGTAATGGGCTGCGAGTTTTCATATCTTATCCAAATGGGATGAGGCTGATTATATAATGTAGTTTTAAGTTGAAGAACAGATAAAGACAGGAAATAATATATGATTGGAGATCACTAGGAGTTCAGTCAATATGCAAAAGTTTTGTAACATTTGCTAGTATCTTTGGCAAAACATCCTTGGACTTTGGTAATTAAGTTTAGGATAGTCAAATCATCGTTAAAAAAAAAAAAAAAAAATGCAGTCTGAACGCTCTAACAGCATACAAGTATTTCCAGAAAGAGATGGGAATCATATGGATATTGTGGAGGCACACAACACATGTATCTTGCCATTTCTTGGGGAATAATTTCTAGTCATCATGCACGAAATTAGTTGTCAAGCAGTCGTGTGACAGAAGTGGGTAACTCTCTCAAGTCTTTCCTAATCACGACTTCCTCAGCAGATTACCCTGTTAAATGTGAACAAGGCCTCAATGAACTGTCAGCCATCACAATAATATCTTTACTTAGTTAAGTTGTTGCTTTTGTAAAGTCCATTAATTTAAAGTTAATTTTATGTTTCAGATTTTCGTACCATTTCATCCCTAACAAATTGAAGTTGCCATCAGCATAGTTATCATAATTTGGCATTTTGTTTGCTTTTGTTGCTAATTTTTAGGATGTCAGATTTCAAGTTTAGGTCTGGGCTGGCAGCACTATAGATTTGGTTGTAAGATTTCACTCTACTGTACAGCTTCAGGTTGAACAGTTGCCGACAGCTGAATCTTGTAATTCTAATGCCTAATTTGGGGAAAGGTTTGGACAATCCTTTCTGGTAACAAAATGTTCTTGTACCAAAATGATACATTGCTTCAGCTTTACATGCCTTCCAAACATCATAGGATCAATCTCCAAATCCATTCAAAGGTTTAACTTTGATGTTGCTACGTGTTGGAAAGGCATAAATTATTTTATCTAACCATTACAAGTAGAAGATCCTATTTACAGTTTACAAATAGCTTTAAAAAGTAAAGATTGAGTGATAATCACATAATCAATTATTAAGAAATAATAATCCCTCACTAGCATGGGCAGATCGCCGGATCCAGCGCCCGATCCGCTGAAATTTGTTTTTTTCCCTTAGCGGTCGCCCGTGCTTCTCTCTCACCATCCATGCTCACCTCTCATTCTGGATCCGCTAGTGCTCATTAGTGGAAAAATATCATGTAAAATAATCTTATTATCTTCTCATATCATAACGTATTCCCTCAATCTCAATATAGTGCTGTAGAAACCAAAACGAGTTTCAACATTTAATTGATCCGAGCAATTTGTCCTCTTCCAAAGCTCCAGAGCTCTAATGATACTTCATAATTGCGTTTACAATGCATGTTGACTAAACCAACCAAAGAACTAGAAGCCGGTGCAAAAGAAAATCGTCATCCACCAATATAACTAGACACTTGTCGAAGATACATGTAAATAGTAACACTCCAAAGATGCATGGGTTGCACTAGCAATCCACCCAAAGATGAAGAAAAACGACTGGCTTAACTAGAACCTAGGTGTGCAAGGTGGTTAAGACAACAGAGGTGATGGAAATTGACTTGCTGGATGAGAAAACGTGATTTTCTTTCATGTAGTTCAACAACTAAACAAGGAACAGAGGAAAATCTTTCAACAAGCTGGTCCAACTTACATCAGAATTGGAGACCAGTATAGGAAATCACATGCTCCCCAAAGAAAGTCCAATTATCCCGGAGGCTCAAACAAATACGGTATAGCGCAAAGGTCCAGGCAGCGACAACAATATACCAGCCTTCATCATGAGTCCATAAATAGAACCACCACAGAACCCTCAAGAAGAAGAAACAGGGAAATGGCCTTCAGAGTGCCACCTGATCCACCATCACTAAATCAACACACTGGTCAGAAAAGAGAAGCACCATGAGGACCAAAGGAATTGTATAAAATCCAAACAACGAGACTCTAAATCTGAAGCACTAAAAATGAAAATTTGCTTAGAAATCCCAATGTAACATTAAAACTAGATGAAATGGTCATATATGAATACTTTTATTATAGGGCAGAAGGCGGCTCCCCCTCTCATGTCATGGGGGAGGGGAATAGGTGATTCTAAGAATAGTTTATTCATCTTCTGGGATCTTCACTTGCAGGAAAAATAAGTCTTGATGCAAAACATCTTTCTGTATGACAAAGATGCCATCCTAATGATTTCTCCGATTTCAAGAATAGTGGATGATAAAGAGGATAATTAACTTGGAGCAAATAAACCCAATGAAGAAAAGTTTTTTTTTTTTAATAAAAAAACCGATTTTATTCAATGTTTTAGTGCCACTGAAATAGAAACTTGCAGATGGATTTGCCACCATAATAGGACAGCAGTGACAAGATACACAAACCAGGGAAAAAAAAATTGGCTGGATGAGCAGCACAAGGCCACTGGAGAGCGGAAATGAATGTTAGTTTAACTCAACATAGGATCAAACAAGCTTTGCAACCATGTTGGAATTTATAAACCTGTTATAATATTTTGTCTAACTATTACTAAGTAGAAGATCTTGTCTACGTATGATCACACAATGGAAAAATAATCCCCCACCACTGGAAAAATATTATGGAGAATAATCTTATAATCTTTCCATATTTAAACACTTGCAGTGAACACTTGATATAAAATAATGGAACATGTTGACTTAAAGTGACTCAGCATTGGAAACGTTGAGGCTATTATCTTGAGTTCTGGTAATAAAATATAAGTACGTTAAGAAAAAAAATGCATATTCCTATTTGTCAACTTGTTAAAGATGATTTGACTTGGTTAATTTTTGTGGGCCCCTTAATATACACATTTCTTGTGGTGACTTCACCACTCAGCTCTAGTTTTTGCATGTATATATTGTCCATTATTATAGCTTAGCCACCTAGGTGCATTCTTGCATGGTTTAAAATGCCTATAGGCTGTGAAGTTGTTTTAAATCTTGTGTTCCTACGTGGAATTTTTTTGCATTTTTTGTCACGTCATATTGAATGTAAACAATAAGTCTTCTTTGCGTTGATTATGATTTATGCATTTTGTTTATGATCTCGTGTCCACTTCTGATGGTTGCTTTGCATAGTAAATTAGTAATATATAACCCTCTAGGTTTACATGGTTTCTAAATAGTACCGAACTTGAGTGTCTGACCTTGACAAATGAATGGTCCTGAAGCCGTCTTCTAAAAATTTTTGAGTGCTAATATTTGTTTGCTGATTTTGAAGTCAGGCTTTGACGGTAATCCTACCTGTAAACTTTGTAAGAGTTTCCTGAGAGAAAGTAAAGGTGAAAATCTCCTTATATCAAGTGTACATGCTTTTACAAATTGAAAATTTGGGGAAAAAATCTTCCAAAAACTTACTTTCAATCATATATTTTCATTGCATGCACCATACTAATATTTGTTATTATCGATTGGACATTTATACAGCATCTCTTGAAATAAGGTGACAAAGTTCATACAGCAATTTTCTTGTCAGTCTAGTTACATTTTCTTGTGTTCCAACAAGCTTCAACTTTGATGACTACTTCATAAAACAATCATGAAAATGAAACTCTGAAGATGTCATGAGGTAAATAGAAGAAAATGGATGGAAAAAAAAAAATATCAACTAAATTTCCAGCCAGTGAAGGAGTCTCAGTAGAAGTAGAAGTAATCACTGCTACAAAATGGAACCTAAGAAAAATCAATTACCGACTCAATATAGAGATTTTCTGTTAAATCTAAATACAGACATGGAGACAACTATGAGGATATGTTCTGATCTGCAATTTTTGGGTGAACGCTTTCCAGAACCATCTTAGGATGAAGATTAAGAGAAAACGTAGTCAAGTACTATTAAGAAGTTTTTTGACAGTAAAGTTAATGATTTAGAAGATGCAGTAAACAGTTGTGTGAAGAATTGTTGAAAATGTGATAGAAGGTAGAGAC
>CAIGRK010173160.1:0-22247 GCA_903798315.1 Fraxinus greggii | reverse complement strand
TCATCTTGAGGAAATAGTGGTCAATGACTGGTTGACTCGGTCTAATTTTCACAATGGTATTTGACCAATATTAAATGAAAAAAAAAAGATAAGAGATAAAAACAAAACAAAAGGTTTAGTTACTCGTTATACCCTTTGAAAAGAAGAAAGAAAATAAGAAAAAGAAAAGGAAGTAGATCCGGACTTCAAGATTACAGACAAAACTGACGGCCTTGTTCATCTTCTTCATCTTCTAAACTTGAGGAGGTTAGCCTTTGTTTGAAATTTTTAGTATTTCATCGTGGTGAATGTAGAGATTTGTTTTTTTCTTATTGAATGTGTTAATATATGAGTTTAATACAAATATTGAGATTTATTTATGGTTAAAACGGTAGAAAAGTCGAATTTGATGTTGAAATAGGCACAGAATGGTTATTGGGTCTGGATCAGGACGTCAAACTCCGGCCTTTTTTCATTTATTTTTTCGTTTTCAATTTTCATTTTTTTTCAATTTAATTCATTGTCCTTTTTGTTGTTATTTTTTTATTTCATTTTTTTTCAAACTTAAATCTTATATTTTTTTTTGATTTCTTTTATATTTATTTTTCTTAATTTTATTTTCTTTTCACGAATCGTTTTCATTTTTTACGTTTTTGTATGTGTGTTTATTTATTTATTTTTAAATTTGAATCTTATAATTTTTTTTAATTTCTTTTCATCCATTATTTTTCATTTTTGCTTTTTGCTTTTACTTGACTAGAAATTATTTTTTTCTATTTCAATTTACTTTATACTTTAATTCCATTTTTCTTTTTTTTTCTTTTGAATGTGTTGAATTTATTTCTTACATACAATAGCATATGACTTGATTGATTAAATTTTAAGATATTACGATCTCCTCAATCGAAAACTTCGTGTTCACTCTCTGGGACATTCTTCCTCAATAAAGTTACGCAAATAAGAGTCAGCTTGCAGCTTTGGTTCAGTTTAATTAGAAACTTTATTTGCACTTCAAAAGTAACTTTTATGGGTGGAATCAGAATGGTTGAATGCTCGTGAAATAAAAATCTCAATTCTATATCATACTGAGAGAGATCGACGTTGAGTATGTTTTGTATATCATGGTGTAATCGATGTACTCGTTGTTATCAAAATTAAAGCAACCCCATTTTCTTTATTCGTCCGTTTTCATTCCCATCGACTATTTTCATTCGTTTGAAATTCATCAAAGTAACAAATCGGGATACATGCTGATGTCATATCTACATTATGAATCAAAATATTAGAAAAAAGTAGATTAAATATAAGGAATTAATATAAGGGTCAGAACAAGAGGAGAGTAAAAAAATAAAAGAGAGGGCGCTTGTAACGGACAACCCTAACGATGCGGGCAGTCCATAACGGACGACTCTATTTCTTTGACCACAATATTATTTTTTCTCCCTTTTTTATAAAATTATCTACGTATACTATAGCATTTGTTGAAATAAAATTTAACGATTTAAAAAATATACTAATTTAACGAAAATGAAATTAAATGTTCGCAAATATTCTTACCCATTCGAAGTGTTAGATATAAATGAAATATTTTTGTTGAGCGTTTGATAAGTTTATAAGATTTTAAGATTGAAACAGATGAAAAATGAAAGAGTTTTTATTTGTGTTGGAAACAAATAAAGAAAGTGACTTGATTTTAAAATTTTAAGCAAGAAATGTTTTTTTTTTTTACTTTGTAACTTAAATGATATTATTTTCTTTTAAACGAACTCTTATATTTGTAATTGTATAAAGTATTTAAATGTATTCTTGTCTTTTAATCAAAAAACGACAAATATTTTTGGCTGATGTGACAAAGTGACTGTTTGATCAAGCTATTAAGCATGTCTCGCCACACACATGAATCTAGTATGCGGGTTGAGGTGGGCCACAAAAAGAAGTGGTGAACAGAACTTAGCCAGTCATGTGTTGTTGCTATCCTGGAACTTTCAAGTGTTCATAAAATGTAGAAACTCGAATCTGGTTAACGAAATGCATTGCGTGCACGCATATATTAATGAGACCTTTTTTGTGTTATCAATTAAGGTTTATCTCACGAAATTACAACCATAGTTTGATTCATGAAATCCTTTTCAAAATTCCTCTATTTCATTATTTTTTATTTGAAAGTGCTAAGCCCTTTAAACAAATTGACCTGAAAGCTTGACTTGGATTATTATTCACAAATATCAGATTCTTCTATGAATACATTTTCATTTATTTTCACTGAAGATTCTTTGAAAGAGCTTAATTATTCATTTAGCATGTGTTTGACCCGAGTATTTGAAGAAAATAAAATTTTCAGCAAAAGTGTGGTCCTAAATAAATAAACTCATCTTCGGTGGCATAGTAATAATGACTTCATGAATATCTAAGTATTATCACTCGTAACTTGGTCAAAAGATCGTTTTGATACTCAATTATAATGCAAGGGGATAAAATTTGCATTGAAACTTTTATAATGCATAACTGTGATGCAGGCATAACAACAATTAAAATGATATTTGACGAAAGTATAAACGATGACTTGTTAGACTACTTAAACGATCTATATTGTGACATACAATTTAATTTGAATTTCCCATTTCAAAGGATTAGATTTTGATGAAAATCTAATTATGAAAATTACAAATATATCTACTTTATTATTGACTATTGAGTAACAATATGTGCCCGCATTTAACATTTAAAGAATACATAAATTGGAGAACATGCAGCGATAGCTTAATAGCCTACCACCGATTGCCTTTTGTCGACTCCGACCAATTATCTAAGTATTTTATTCGGTGACCAAAAAAGCCTACAAAGTACTGCTGCTTCTTGGATTTCTTCCCAGTCTGTGTTTTCCAGTTCTCAACTTTTCTACCAGCATACCCAACAAGCAACAGGTATATTCGTCTATTCGTCTTTCTATTTATTGATTCATATGTATATGTGTGTACCTGTATATACAGATTTAACTATTTGCACCAATTATGTTACTTTTAGCTTTGAAGGGACAGATTCCTAAATTTACATTTCTTAGGCGTTCATTATTTTTCCTGTTGACTTAGATTTGGGGAAAGATTCTTGTATATGGTGAGCAATAATCTTGAACTAGTTTGTGTATCTGTGATGGGATTATGGATTATTTACCTGAAAAGTTAAAGGGGATTCTTGAATTCTTGTTTGCTAATATGGTATCAGATGTGGGAAAGCTAGTGCAGTTTTTGTTTGTTATACAATTAGATCCAAGGCGTTTAAGTAGTATGATTATGAAATCTAGGACAAGTAATAACATTTGGCTTCCTGTATATGTTATTTCTTTTGAAAAAAATTCTGTAATTCGCCGGATTTAAAACGGTAAATTTACAATCTTTCAACATTTGCTTCCCACGAGAAAATTTGAGCAGGAGTAACTGAAGAAAATCAATTTCAATTTTTCATTTTTTATTTCTTCTTCCTTGCATTGAAGAAAACATTCTCTTATATGGGCACTCGTAATTATAATCTTTTATGGGGTGGCAGGGGTGGGGATTATAATACGTAATGCTCATCCAATCTTTTATTATTGTGTACGCAGAACTATTTTGCGATTGAAGTATTTAGATAATGGGTAACAGTGAATCGTCACCGGATGACGCTCACAACAGTTTTCCACCTCAGCCCGCTTCATATGAAGGATATTCAGTGAATGCTGGCTATCGACATCAATCTCCAGAACATGAAATAAATTCATCAAGCACTAGTAATCAAGATCACCCTCCTCCATCATATGGTTCAAAAAACACTGACTATAGGAAAAAGAAACATTCATCCTACATAGCTGATAACTTCAGCTCTTTGGAAGAGGTAGGCTATACCTTTATTAATGAGATTTCCACCCGTTTAGGGACCATGAGCATGTATACCTAATCTTAAAAAGTTAGCTTATAACTATATTAGTACGTTTTAGAATGAATAAATTTTTCATTGGTGAAAGTTGAAAATCAATAAGTTATTTATTTTAACACTAAGGTAAGAGTTACTTTAAAAAAAAAAATTAATTTTTGTACTTAAAAGTAAAAGAGGTAAGTTATCCATACATATCTAAATCTAAAAGGACACAAAGTCAAAATGAAGTATAACGTCTTACAATTGTTTTGCCAATTTCATCTCGTCATGTAGTGGATGAACAAATATCAGAACAAATAAATCAGATTTACCGATTACATGTTTATGTTCTAATTCCTTAGCTTGTATGAGCTTCACATCTCCTCGAGGCTTTAACTCCAGTGCCTGTTACAAGAAAAATATACCAATACTTTAGGTTAGAGACACGTTCCTAAAGTTACATCCTTGTGTTTCCAACATGTTTATGGGACTGCTCTATTGACAAGAACGAAAATTCTGTTAACGCTTTTCAAGTACCTTATAAAAATGGTCTGTTCTCGCAAGCACAATGATTTGGGTCATGTAAATTTTATAAAAGGAAGAATTGATGATAAATAAATAATAATAAATGTATTATTTGCGTTTTATACTCAAATCAAATTATTCAGACCAAAATATCAGAACTTTGCTCAAATACTATACAAGTGACACTTTACACGAAATCAATCCACTGGACGTTGTATTAAGTGGTGTCAAGCACCACTTGACAAAATTTCCCTGTTTTAAAGGTACTTTAGTGATACGAACAAAGAGGGGCTAAAAGAATCATTTTAGAAACTCACATTTATTCTTAAGTTGTTGCTAACTTTGGATCTATTTCATCAAGTTTCCTGATTATTGTGTTGCCAGGTTACCAATGCATTAAGAGAAGCAGGCCTGGAATCATCCAATTTAATTATTGGTATTGATTTTACCAAGAGCAATGAATGGACAGGTGAATAAAAAAACATTGCTTATATTCAGGATGCTTGATTAGTGGGAGGATCATCTGACTTATCCGTGGTTGTAGGAAAGTTGTCATTCCACAGGAGAAGCCTCCATGCAATTGGCAACACACCCAATCCATATGAGCAAGCCATTTCTATCATTGGACGAACTTTATCTCCTTTTGATGAGGACAATTTAATACCTTGTTTTGGATTTGGTGATGGTTAGTCTTCACTTTATCATATCATAATTTTTATGATCCAATTTTCTAATATATGCAGTCTGATAATTTTTCTCCCTCCAGCCACAACACACGATCAGCATGTATTCAGCTTTTATGCTGACCATCGGCCTTGCCATGGATTTGAGGAAGCTCTTAGACGATATAAAGAAATTGTTCCATATCTGCACTTATCAGGTTTTGGTCTTGATTCTCATTCCATCTATTTTTGTTTGGTACAATCTCTTTGAAATGGTTATGAGATTGGTAGAATGCAATTGGCATTGGTCAAAAGATTCATCTCCATTTGGTGAAAGCTAATAGGTTTGCCTCTGCATTTTATAACTAATTTCTTAGTAGGCCAAGTAGATTGATATACTTAACATGCTACATGCATGTCACTTTCAAAGGTACCGTTTAGAACTGAAATTCTAGTTGAGAACTAAAAAGAAAAGAAAGATCGTTGTCAGACTAGAACATAGGGCTTTGTTTTGTTCTTTCAGTTTTCTCCTATGTTCTTGATGGAAAAGGTAGTTCAGAAATGCTCCTAATAATTATTATTTTTTCTTTATTTTTCTCCCTCATTAATTTGGTAGGTCCAACCTCATTTGCCCCAATAGTTGATGCTGCAGTTGAAATCGTGGAAAAAAGCAACTGGCAGTATCATGTCCTTGTTATCATAGCAGATGGACAGGTTCTTATATCCCTTTTAGCCATTATTTATGAACTTCTGTTTGAAGTTTCCTCTCACCAGAAAACTATATTCTGAATTTTTACTTTTATTTATCTTGGAATGTGGATTTAGGTCACTAGAAGTTCCGATACACCACCTGGAAGGTTTAGTCCACAAGAGCAAGCAACCATCAATTCTATAGTTTCTGCGAGGTAAAAAGGTTTCAATAAGTGCGGTTATCGATGTCATGGTCCTCGACTCTGATGTAACATGTGGCATGTAATATACAGTGAATATCCACTCTCAATTATTCTCGTTGGTGTGGGGGATGGACCCTGGGATGCTATGCAAGATTTTGATGACAACATTACTCAACGTGCATTTGACAATTTCCAGGTGCAGAATTATTCCTTAAAATTTTCTTATATATGGAGTTCATGTGTGTCAGTTAACTATCTCCCTAGTAATACTCGTGTAGACATGTCCAATTGCTGAGTTCAGTTTTGTTTTGATATAATGCCACTAACACGGGAAATTATCATATAAATTTTTAACTTTTGAGTAATTTCTTACTGTAGTAATTCTTTTGGAAAAAATTCGAACTTTACAATGTAATTCACATCTGGAGTTCTTACTGCTTCATCACAATCTAATTTGAAAACTTCCTTTCCTAATCCAAAGCAGGTGACTATTGATTCATCATGAAATTTGGTTGAATTTTTCAGGCTTGACTCTTCCATGAGACAGTGGATGCCATTAGCGTACTCTTTTTTTTTTTTGCTTAGTCTTAATATTACTACATGGTGCCTTGCAGTTTGTGAACTTCATGAAAATCATGTCTGAGCACACAGCTATGGCAAAAAAGGAAGCAGCTTTTGCACTTGCTGCTCTCATGGAGATTCCTTTGCAATATAAAGCAACATTACAGCTACAACCTAAAGAGTAAGGCCAAGAAGTTCTGTTTTCTAGAACTTATATTGAAACCACTAGTGCTTAAGGTGTCATCACACCAAAACTTTTGCCAATCACTCCAAAACTTTTGCCATTAAGGTTGGTGCTTTGAGTTTATCATTGGTCTACTCGTGTCGATTCTCCTTCCCCTTTATACCCCTTTCATATGTTAATAAATGTAAGAAGTTGAGACCAGGTCCTTCCCATAGTTACAAGTTGCTAGGAATTCCCATAAGTACTTATGATGCCATCCCTCTAATTATGCAGCTTATCTTTGGATCCTAGAGTTAATTGTTCTAAAAGTCGGTTCCTCATCTGCTTTATACCCTGTCTACCACTTTAATATACCATAATGACAAAGTAGGAATTTGTATTTATGTGTTTTGTACAGTAAATACAATGTAGGTCCTCTTACAAGGCCACTCCCTCCTCCAAAGGAAGTTATAGATCATGATAATGCCAGTAAAGCACTCCCACATGCAGCAAGCTCTGAACCAGTTGAGTCAGGACCATCAGCCGAGCAAGTAAGTGATCTTTCATCCTCAGTTAGACCCTTATCATGTTGATTGTATTCCTGGCTTTGAAAATTCCTTTTTCATGTCAAGGTATGCCCAATCTGTTTGACAAATCCCAAGGACATGGCTTTTGGATGCGGTCATCTGGTAAGCTTCTCCAATCAGTTACACAAATTTTAGCATCTATACCATGATCTTGAATTGCAGAAAATTTTGAGTCATTGTGTAGGAAATATATTT
Organism: Fraxinus greggii; assembly: GCA_903798315.1. Classification (NCBI taxonomy): domain Eukaryota; kingdom Viridiplantae; phylum Streptophyta; class Magnoliopsida; order Lamiales; family Oleaceae; genus Fraxinus; species Fraxinus greggii. The sequence goes on along the minus strand of CAIGRK010173160.1, from coordinate 14,794 downwards.
TGTTTTCTTCATATGGGTTTGTTTACGATATTATAATCTTTCCACAAAATTCTTTGTAATATTCTTCTGATTTTTTGAGATTATGTTTGTAGCACAAGTTTATGTAAATCCTATAAAGAATTTCTCTTTGTAATTTATGGATATAAAAGTTATAATTTCTCCAATCCCTTCAAGTATTTATGTAAACTATATCTGATAACTTGATATGGTTGCTCCTGTTGACCTACATTCGGATTATGTCCCACTATTGAAATATAAGACTATCTGTGCTTTATACAAGTAAAATTGAGACGATGATGAAATAAAAATGAAATGTAAGTTACATTCAGTTTCTAAGCATGTTGTATCATATGCTACTCTCTTCATCATTTAATTCTACTATAAAATTTCAGACATGCAAGGATTGCGGCGTCTCCATATCATCATGCCCTTTGTGCCGGCAGCCCATAACAACTCGAATACGACTATATTCTTGACTAGGTCGAGGTTGCAGCTTGAAGCTGTAAACAAAGCTTAACCAGTTTAAATTGAATCCTGGAGGAAAAATTCCTTTGTAATTGGAGGCTTAATGCTTCTATTTGTGTTATTGCCATCTATATTTTACCTTGTTCAACAAGACTAGTTCTACAAATATGTATAGATCACAATTATATGTTTATAGCACTGTAGAAGTGTGTCACTCCTGTACCCCGTGCATGAGAGACATTTGAGATTCTTCGTATAACAGCTTAGGCAACATTCTAAATGCAATTTTACTTGTTAGAATTTTGTATCACGAGTGTTGAGCTAAGAAAAGAAAAAAAAGAGTATTATAAATTACGTTCTTCGAATCTGTTTTAAGAACGGGTACCACCAACTCAACCCAAAACCTGACGCATCCTAAAAAAACAAACTTCCTACCCTCAAACTTGATGCTACACCTGAAACTGGATCTTTACTCTCTGACTACATGATGATCCACCCCCATCAAACACCAGTTGATGGATCCTGGAAATCCATAGCTGCTGACCTTCACCGATCATTTAATCATTATACATTGCATTTCACCGTCAAAATACATTCACTTGTAGTGGGGTTGAGGCATTAAGAGCCATCAGCCCAGCACCAACCATCTACGAGACGAAATATTACCTGTCCCTAGTAATCTAACTGCTTTTCGACCAGTGGGATACATTCAGATTCCATATGCACTTGAAAAAATCTGGAACTCTACAACAGGTATCTACCGTTTCACAGTGCCAAACAACCTTCGTACTGGATCAGAAGTTCCATCGATCTAATTGAAGCTTGGCTTCAGCCATGTCTTTCTGTGCTTTCTTCCTTCGATAAAATATTGGGCAATCTCGACTGAAAAAAATATAGCATCCATTAGAACTAACATACCAGTATGCAAATATAAGAGTACAACTGAAAACCAGTGGCCATAGTTGGGTACTCCGGGAACTATGCACGTGGAGATTGGGACATGCACCAACATGCCAATAGTTTCATAGGTAAACAAGGGGAAACCAACCACAATCAGGAGTTCAAACTCGAAATACCATACATGTCCTTTCTTTGGTTCTCTCTTGTATTTAACTCTTGCCCCCTCCTTTTCTTTTAAGTTATAAGAGCAAGGATATAATATAGACTAGACAACATGGATTAGTACCTCATTTCTTGTGACAGCTCAATATAATGTAAAAAATTTGCAAACAAAATATAACTCAATATAAGCACGTATACAAAACCAAGTTGATAGATCACGCATCTAACCTAGTGCACAACACATCCTGGTGAAGAGAGCCTTGGCACTCCTGGCATTGTGTCCATAGCCTCCCGAAGAGCTGCTCCAACTCAGCAACTTAAAAAAACAGTTTGTAAGTTCTTTGACATTATGCCAATATACTAGAAAAGTAAAGGAATTTCTTGCATACCATTAGCTATAGACTTGCAGTAAAGTTCAGCCTCTCTTCCTTTGCAGTGCGGGCAGAGAGTATGATCTGAATTGCTGGTTGAAGGCATAAGAATTGTCAATACACTTACAGACTTATTATCCCGATTACTGGTGCTACTATTTTTTTTTTTTATATATCTATCATTCATTTTGGAGGGCTGTTTTCCTTCTCTTTTTTTAAGGGACAAAAAATGAAATGAAAGTAGTTGAAATATAAATGCACAACTGCAAGATTTCTTTTAAATGCATGGCTTTTTCAGAATATAGCTGTACACAACACCCATGAACGAGTCAATTTAATTTTTCCAAATATTGCTGTCCACCATACCCGGGAACCAGTCAATTTAACATGTGCACTTTTAAAGCTCTCATTACAAAAAGGAGGAGGAAACTACACATCAAAGAAATAATCTATGGTACTTTTATCTAATGAGAAGCTTGAGTGTTAAACAGGCAATGTTCTCTACCTGATTAAAGCTTTGCATCCAATGCAAGTCAGCCGTTTTTTAGCGAATCTCATAATGCCACTGTTTGAAGGAGTAGAAATAGAAATGGATCTTGTGTGACTCCCTTGGAGAAGCTCTTTACTAGCATTCTTCAAGATGGGTTCAAAGATCCTTAGAAGTGGCTGCAAATGACAGTATTATTGATAGCATGCAAAGAGTACAAGTAAACCAAAAATAACAGCATAAATTGCCTCACCAACCTTGCTAATTTGATTTTCGAGGTAATAGTGAGGGTCTATAGGTATGTTGTGTTCTAACACATAAATGGGATCCTCTGATCTTTCGTAAGCCTGTTTGTCATCAGTTAATCTTGCAATGTGAACATGCATATTAAGTGCAATGAAGCTATCACCTAAAATGTTAACGAAAAGGATTACCTTGGCACCTTTCGCAGCTTTAATTATGACATAAGGCACTCGATCCCCAACATTTGGAGCGGTAGCAGCATCTCGCTGTTGATAAAAAATAATAATATTCATATTATTAAAACTACTGTGGACGGAGCAGCAAAAATTTAACTAACAATCCATAAATTAAAGTCACAAGGAGTTTAATCTTTTTTTAATGAAAACGTTTATATAAAACCATCGACACTAAATTGTTATTGACTACTAAACTTATCTAAAGACCCCTGACACAAGATACTGAAGAAACGACAGTTATCTCAATAAAATGATGCTGAATAGAGTGCATATTACAACATACAAGAGAAACAATATGACCAAAAAGCCTGCTCAGTGAGGTAGGCCTATGGTAATAGTTAAATTGGATATATTTCTTCTAGCACTCTGTTTAGCTACCACACCAATTGCTTTTTAACATAAATAGTAGATCCGCAGTCGAAGAAGGTACACCAGTAGAAAGAATATATCAGCAGAATTGAGAGGTAGGGTATGAGCATACATGCTATCAGAGAATTTTTATCAGGATCATAGTCGAATGAAAAAGATCCCACAGTTTTGCACAAGTTGCACTTTGCAGTATATTACATATGAAGCATTTCGGCCAAGTGAAAAGATATGCTGAGGAATCTGTTAGAAACTCCATATTTCAACATCTTTTAGTTTACTAACGTCTGTTTTTTTGGTCCCCCCACCCCAAAATAAGAATATATATTAAAAAAATAAATAAATAAATAACATGAAACTCTGGTATTGTTATCAAGTACGTGGAACTGCAATTAGCATCTCAAAAATGAGAACATTATATGGTATTTGATAAAGGAATGTTGTACTGCAATGTCATGCTTCCTATATTGTATTCCAGGCAATTCTCAAAGTTGAACATGATAAATTCAAGTTCTTGTTTTAAATCTTAAGCACAAGTTTGACGTGTTGAAAAATGTATCCAAGTGTTCTCCACTAAATCAGTTTGAACAGTGAAGGAAGCAGACAATTTTAACATTGAAAGCTATTATCCTCTCAACCACCATATATTTTATCCTAGACAGATAAAATTCAAGCTAACCAAGTGTAATAGTTCGTTGAATATGTGCTGTGTCATGATCCTTTCCGCAACAGATAAATTCACATTTTTCAGTAACAGTGTTATGAAAATAATAATCGAAGAAATAAACTCTTCTGACCTTGCGCATCCGTTCTGCAAGCTCAACATGTGCTGCTTTAACTTCATAATCATCTCCTGTTTTTGTAAGACCCTATCAAGCTGGAAATGTTAGTGCAAGAAAATGGAGACTTAACAAGCAGCAAATAATTTTAATTGAAGCTAGTTTCCTACCTTAGTAATAACTAAAAGAGATAAATCCATGCGATTCATAAGAAGATCTGAGATAGTGTTTTTGACATACTGAACAGCGCCAGGAATATCTCTGTCTATGAGTATTTTATGAAGGCATTCATTTACCAGGTTTTTTACCAGCAAACAATTATCCCTTCGAACTGTTTCAATCCCTATTAAAAGAGAGACTCAAAATCAAAAGGGAATAAAAACAGATAATCCTAATAAATTAGTTAAAAGTATGGTATTCATGACATAACTAATGGAGACAAACAGAATAAGCACAATAACATGAAAATCCCATGGAAAGGTCGAAAGCCTGGCTCACCTTTGGTGTCCATTTTGTCAAATTTGTTTGGGTTTGTCCAGTAGAGACCAGCATACCTCTTCTTACTAATCAGTAAATAGGGATAGTAAACCTTCTCAAACTCAAGTTTGATTGGCTGTAAAGCAAACAGATCACACCAGTGTGATGAGAAAAAGAAAGCCAGGAAAAGAGGGCAGGAAAAAAAAGGGAGCAAGAGAGAGTCTTAAAAACATATGATCTCTGAGAAATGAGTACATAAAAGTCATTTTTCATAGCAAAACTCAATATAGAAGATTTTGTTGTTGGGGGGGGGGCGGCAGAGAGCTTCAGGTGCAGAGAACTTGATGAATCAGAAGATACAAAGCCAGTTAGGAGTTCAGAGAGCTGACTTAACAAAGCAAATGAAGAAAGAGATCTTTAGACACGTAGTGCTTGATTAAGTTGAAGAATTAAATAATATGACAGTTAATTTAGAATGATATTATGTAAAAAAGAAGCAAGCTCCAAATGCAAAAGGCTAAACTAAGCTAAAGTTAATTGTATGTTTAGAAAGCATTAGAGGATTACACTCTAAACCACTTCTCTGATGTTCCCCAATTTGAATAAACTCAATCCGTACTACCCAAGATGAGATAAAAGATAAAAATAGAACCCATGCTGAATCAGCGAGCATCTAATGGCACTGGACAAGTACGAGATCTTTATGGGACCGTGGAGGGAGTCTCAATCATGAAGGAAAGATACATGCATACATGGTTGACGGTAGGTTAAGAAATACGTAATTAGGTTTCGTATATGTTATCATCCAACAACAAAACGAACTACGCCTTATTTCCAATAAACATGCAATTGGCTACATGAGTCATTTTCGCTAGTCCACTCGATCCACCACTACTTCAGCCAAAACGTCCAATGAAATAAGATTATTGAAAACTACACAATATGTAATTATCTAATTATAGAAAATAATAGACAAATAAGTGGATTGGTTTGTGTGAATTAATAATTAGCAGATCACACAATCAAAAGTGTAGAATACATTAAGATCACTTTGCCACAAAAGAATCACTACAAGTATGTGAAAGAAATCCCTGATACACTCCTTGCCCTGTAACAAAAAAGAAAAGTTGAGCCTGACCGACCGACCTAAACTGATTTAACACACATCAACAGGCAAAATGGCAAAATCCTCGTAAACATATCACACCATCCTGGACAACTACAAGCCAAGTGCATGAGGAATTACAATTTCCCTGCTTGTATATGTGAAATCCTGGCCGTATCTAACCCATTATGAATGCCCCACTCCAACATTTGAAGCTCAACTAAGTGGATAGTACCACGATGGTGGCTGATACACCTGTAAGGACTTAGGTACACCGTGCACTACCAACATAGTTGCCAACTAACCAACTGATACCAAAATGCTTAAACCAATATTGATGAGTACGACTTAACAAGTCCTTATAAACCATTCACAGTATTCCCTCCACAGAGCATTGACAAAAATATATTGAGCAACAACTCTTAGATGCTCATTCCAGCTTCTTAGATTTAAAAATAGCTGGATACAAGTGATAACCAAGATCCCAAAATAATAATAAATAAAGAAATAAATTCTCTTTTATTACAAAAGAGACACTTGTACAATTTGATTTTATAACAAATGCATCTCTCTCTATTAATTATTTTTGGAAAAGGAAGAACTCACACAAGCTCCACTCTCTCCATCTTTCTAATTCTCATTCTTTCTCACTTCTCATTCTCTCTGTACACAAATTCAAGTGCTGAATCATATTTATAGGGGTGTCTGTTGGTGGCTTTGGAGTCTAGATAATTCCAACATGAAAATAAAATCAGCAGCTTGCTAAGTCCAGATTCTTCTATAAATGGCGGTGGATATATTTCTGATGCAGATTCTAGATTCTTCCCAGTCTTCTTGAAGAAGAAGTTTCAAGAAATGGGCTGTAAAATATGAGATGAAGTGCCCAAAGGTATCTAAAACTTCCTTGAGGCAGTGATGTATTTTGACAAGATGCCATAAAAGGGACAGAACAAATTTTTACTTAACTTATGGAGATTGCACTGGAGACTTACCAAACACACTTATCTTGACTAAAAAACGCGCGCGCACACACATTCTACGCGTAAAAATAAAAGTAGATTTTGATTTCTTTTCTTGCAGTAATTATAAGTTTTAAGTTAGGAATTTTTAATTTTCATTTTATTACTTTTGCTACTATCCATTTTTGCTAGGAACTTTAAGTATAAACAGGACAAGTATTATTGAATTATAGAGATACTATGAGTGATTCTCTAGTAAATTTCCAAATCTTGTTATCTTTTCTTTTTCATTCTCTCATTCTCTTTCCCATTTTATCTCACTTACCTTGATGAAAGTACCACTAATGTAGTCAGCAGCTTCTCTTCCCAAGTTCATGGCTGCTTCCACTGAGGACACACCAAACTGCACCATAACCGAATCTGTATCTCCATATATGATCTGTCATGACAATATTATCACAATGTAAGGGGAGATCACACCATGGTCTGTGACCAAGAAAATGCAGTAGTATACAGATTACAGAATACATATACTTAATGAGGTGAGAAGGCAAATAGACAAGAAACTAACATGAACTAGAAGAGAAAAAGGCTGGTGGTGGGCATAAACTTTATATAGATATAACGATTTAAAAATTTTATATTTTACATGTCAGATATGTCTAACAATGGCAAGAGAATTGAAGAAACATAGAGAAAGACAACATAATTCTAATTCTTTCCACTAACAATATAAAGAGAATGGTATTACTTTGAAAAATCTTTTGTCCTGGGACAGTCATGAAACAAAATAACCACCACCACCTACTAGCTTATGCCAGATTCTGTTATAATCTAAAACAAAGTCTTACTCTATTGTCCTAAACAAATAGACCCAGGTGAGTTTCAGTTCATTTTACAGGTTAACCACAAGAAAGTATAGCAACAAGATACATTTCCAAGTATAATTCTTCGACTTCAGTTTTAGAGAACATTGATGGACCAGATGTAAATTTCTGGTCAATAATTATGGATAGAATACCTCAGCATCGTGCTCATAGCCACCAAGAATGGTGAATTTATCTTCCACAAGTTTTTTTGTGTGCTCAATCATCTGTCGACCTTTGGAAAGATGGCCAATTCATCGGATCAAGAAAATTATGAAGCATTGCACAACTTTTATACAAATTAGAAGAATATAACTTGAATTGCGCAGTAGGATGCAAGGCTTGTCAGCCAGATCTATTACCGTAGCTGGTAACACTTGAAGATATCTCTAAACAAGGTAATTGGCCAACCGTAGCTCCTGTAAACCCATATACAGAATTCGCACTTATCTGAAAAATCAGCAAATATCAAACTCCTCAGATCATTGCAGTTGTACTTCATATTAAACCAAACATAAACATATTCACGACACAACAAAAACATATTAACCATAAAAGAGGACTCTAGTTAATTGTGCAAAAGAAAACCTTCAAAGCCAGTTGACGACCATCTAATACAGCTTTCTCAAGAGGATCCTTTGCTTCCTAAAATCAAATCACAGTTAATATAGAGAGCTGTTCTCATTCGAAACACAATGCAGCATATAACAAGTAATTTTGGAGATGAAAAATATTTCAGACAAGTATTGAAAAAATTATCAGACAACAATACTAGAATGAATAAATTGAGCACCTTCAAGTCTGCTTTAGCCCTTTTACGAGCAGCTAAAAGTTCTTCAAGAATTTCTGGAAGTATTCCCTGAAGAGAAATTTACACTATCTGAGATATGACTTTTCCCACATGCATATGATAAATAATAGGATCTAAAGAGAAAAATTGACCTTCTGCAAATTCGATTTGACAAATGTTTCACCAGATGGAGTTCTATTAACGCATTCTGGAGGCAGATTAAGTTTCCGGACATCTTCTGGAGTTACCTATACAATAATCATCGAAAAATGAAAATATTTGCAATTAAAATCACAAGCATCTCAGGGGAGACATTTATTTTGATAATTTATGTATCTTCTCAACTCCCAAAATCATGATTCACTTCAAAAGAAAAGGTGTATGCTGTGAAGAATATTCACCAGTGTGCAATAACAAAGGTTATATGCCATCATAATGGATGGGTATAGAGATGCAAAGTCCAGTGTTGCAATAGGCTTCTCGTAGAATCCCGCCCTTGCCTCCAAAACCTGCATTATGAATCGTTTTAGTAAGCAAACATTTCATTGCTTATCCAGATTAGAGGAGCAACCCACTTAAAGAGACAAGTGAGGAGCTATACACAGCCCACAACACAAAAAGCAAGAGAAATTACAATAATCCACGGTGCTTCTCACAACTATAATAAAATAATCACATTCGCAAATTCAACTTTTAACCCTTGAATTTCTTTCCCAGGTCTAAATAATTATCACTTTTCCTTCTCCACACAGCACCCATAAAATGCAAGGGACAACTAAATCCCAATCCCTGCATTTTTTCGAAATTCAGAGTTGATAAAAAAAAAATTCCAGTTTTCTCTTTGAGAGACGTGGCTCCTCCCACTGCTTGGGAGCTTACGATTTCATGCTCTATTTCACTACTTTCACTAATTACATGTAAAACAAAATAGATGTTTACATAATTTTATTACTTCTTATTGTTATAAAACTTACCTATAAGAATTCAACCATGCTTGCATTGAATGGCATATTTAATAACTTTTACCCTAATCTTTAGAAAACCTCCAATACAAAAATGTTATAAGTTTCAAGCTAATCCCTTTAAATAGTCAGCACTTGCTCAGAAATCACCTTCCCGCAGAGAGATTAGTACATCAAAGCTAGGATTTCTTTCACCTCGAATAGTTGATATCAAAGAAAACGAATAAAGATGATAGAGCATTACTACTGCAATACCTTAACCACCAACAGTTGGTGGGATTTATTTAAACGGTTGTAAGATCTTGGACAACTACTACATGACGAAATGGGCTTAAGCATTGTGGTCAATTGACAATGCTCAACTTGTTGCCAAGGACATTGGTTAGACAGGTCTTCACGGCTACTTGGTAGAAGGCCCCAGTTGATCACATTGGGTTGGAAGGAATCAATGTTAGTAGCATGAGAGAAAGACAAAATTACAATCTTCCTGAATGTGGATACAAATATGCGAGCATTCAAGTTTCAGACAATCACTATCTTACAACAATAGGATAAATAGAGTAGGACATTGAAACTAAGATCTTTGTAAAGTTTCTAAATGTCTAGAAAAGAACATTATCACTTACAGTTGCACCCTCGAAAGTTCCCTGTTCCGATCCAGCCTGTTTGGCATTTGGAATAACAAGATTCTTCTGTTTTGCTTTCCGTAGAAGCTGAGAAAGAACCTGAAGGTAATGGTCATGTATAAGATTCCCAGCTGGCCTACAACCACAAACTGATCAAAATTCTGTAGTTGTAAAGTGATGAAATAACCTTAATGCTCTGCCCCCTGGATAGTAGAAATGAAATGGGAACACCTGTGACTCGAGCCATCTCCACATAGTTGTAAATGAACATCAACTTATCCAAAAGCCGTTGAGGGAGGTAAGCATCCTGGAAATGTTTATTACATTCAGTACCCATACATAGATACTGAAATTGAATTTTCCAATCAGACTATTTTCTTTTTCTTATCTGCAGCGTTTTGAGTTTCAGCCATTCATTCCCCCTTACTGATGAATCGCCGAATTAGATTTAATCATGACAAACTAAACATACATAATGAAAAGTCGCCAGTCAGTTGATTCAACTAAGTTATTTAGCCAATATCTTAAAGACCTATGTTTTGATAGTGATTGATGTTAGTTTTAACTTTAGAATAGCTTTCACAAATAAAACAATCACACTAACAAAGTGAACAAAATATGATATTATTCATTGAGCATGATTTAAAACACAAATCAAAGTTATTTTATTTGTTCTATAACCATTGAAAACCCATCCAGATATACATTTAGAACTGTATGCATATATACCACAGGAATAAAGGAAAAAGATTAAAATGTTTTAACACTTTTCCATGTCCATTATCCAGATTTTAGAGGTTTGCAAACCAGTTGAAGACATAATTTAAGCTTTCCCTACTAAAGATTTTAGATGAAGAGGTTCAATATCGCATCAAAGTAGGCAAGGGTCCAGATTGAAGTCTCTAAGCCACCCACTTGTAAAGATTTGTTCACATGCCAGGCTTAGTGAAACAAATGAATCTAGCATACACGTGAGGAAGCATGGTGGAAACATGATTTAAAATAAATAAATGTCCCCCTCTTTTACAGCTAAAGCTTTTAGATTTTGATAGGCTTAAAATTTGGACGGTAGCCAGTGTTGACACTCCAGCTAAGTCCAAGCAACATACAGTGCCAATCTTATTATATTCTAGGAGCTAAGTGATACATAAATATTATAAAATTACATTTACTAGGCTTATTTATTCTTTTCTTTTTTATAGGTTATATTCCTTTATAATGGATGAAAAACTACATTCATATGATTTATACATTTCATGGACAAAGCCTTACAAATTGTATTAAATCATGCTTCATGAAAATTCTATGGATACGATCTCAATTAAGTAAGAAGCTGGCTTACATAGTTACACTTAGTAAACGAGCATTTATACATTAAGATGCTAGTCTCCCCACTCACCCATCTCTGGTGGATTATGCATCTAAAAACTTATTACGGAGTATCCAGTGGCTTGGCTTGACTTCAGATTCAGCCAAAGTACATACACAGCCTTATGAATGAGTTTGGGTGTTACAGTCATTTAAAAGCTTGGAGCATAATTCGTCGTAGCTTGATTCTTCACTGAGGGCAATATTTCCTTAATGTGGTGGTATATAATTCATTACATAAATGGGTTGAACTAATTATATTAACAATGAGAAAGGCAGCAAGCTTTTTTTTCTATATTCCTTCTTCTCATAGGCGAGAAGAAAAGTTCACGCTACTTAATTGGCCGTACAACTGCACGAGCTTAACCAAACATATATTTGTACCTTCAGACAGTAAACAGCAAGACGCCTCCTAGTTTCTGAGTTCCCATTCTGAAGGTCAGATATTATTGAATGATGGACATCCTCTTTCTGCATGTATATTAAAGAAAGGTTAGTTAGAAAAGAACTCAACAAAACATGTCAAATGGTGGAACAAGGCAAAGAAAAATATAAATGCATCATAACATGGCCAAATCAAATGACAGGCAAATTGGACATCATGATGAATGACACTCACACAGAACCACTAATGTATCTCATGACAACTCATAATTTCAATGTGACATTATTAATTATGCAGCAGAAAACTAGATTAGTTAGATTTCAAGACGCAATAACTGCATACTAAGAGCAGATAATTGCACATTTATACACAAGTAATTTTCGTATTTCTCTTTCCTGAAAACTTGCATAAACATGGTATTTTTCGGCCTTTCTCAACTACCTCAAATCCAGTAAATTAAATATAAATGGCAAGAAAGATAAAACTTTATTTTATTTTTTTGTTTTCCTAATCATTCATCCAATAATCCTTCATTTACAAAACTAAATCTTTCGTTAATGTTTCTTATGTCATTTGCTTGATTATATTTTATCCCACGTAACAAGTGTTTCCTTAGTCAAACCCAGCACATGGGCAGTTTGGCTGGGCTTCTTCTTTGGCTTCTACTTTTTGCAAAAGAGCTTCATGAGAAAATTACTTTAATCAGCGTTTGGAAACCAATTTCTAATAGAGTTCTCTCTTCCAAAAGAATATAAAGGAAGCCCCATTGGACCAACTTCCTTTAAAAGCTCTTCTNAAATCTTTCGTTAATGTTTCTTATGTCATTTGCTTGATTATATTTTATCCCACGTAACAAGTGTTTCCTTAGTCAAACCCAGCACATGGGCAGTTTGGCTGGGCTTCTTCTTTGGCTTCTACTTTTTGCAAAAGAGCTTCATGAGAAAATTACTTTAATCAGCGTTTGGAAACCAATTTCTAATAGAGTTCTCTCTTCCAAAAGAATATAAAGGAAGCCCCATTGGACCAACTTCCTTTAAAAGCTCTTCTAACTAGAAGAAACACTTTTATAAAACTAACTAAATGGGTGGCTTCACAAAAGCCATGCAAAACATGCCCATGATGTCCTTAGCAAATGCACACTCAAAATTCTTCTTCTTGAAGATTTACATATAATTCTCTCCATAATAGCTTAAGTATTTGTAGTGCAAGGTGCTTCGATAATTTTTCTAGTGAGTTATCTTACCCTTCGGAAAGCTGTGCTGATCCTATCACATCAAGAAACTAAAATTACAAAAGTAAATGCAGCCGATAGTGCAGAATAGTTTCACTAGAACACTCGAAATCAGGATGAAAGGAATAAGGATATCAAATTCGCATCTAGACATAGGCAGAACAGTAAAACTCATCTGACTAACAAGTGCAACAGAAGCTGAAAGAGTGATTAATAGCAAATAAGTCTCAACTTGGACATGACATTTTTCAATTACAAAAATTATTTGAATTCCAGCATTATTTCAGAATCCAATATTGGGACTTCCGTCCACAAAGAATTTAAGAAAAGGCTCACCTGCTCATTAAGAAAGTGTGCTGAAACAGAATTTAGCGAATAAGAACTTAGTTTATAATCCCTCTGCATAACCTGCACAAACAAGATGGGAAAGAGGATAATTAACCATACAAGGATTTTTGTGGATGCAAGAGGAAGACATCCAGAACATATTTTGGATCATTCAAAGACACCCCGATATCATCTGATACAGTTCCATGTAAAATGAGAAAAAAGAGAAACCTGGAGCAGATCAAACTGAACTCTCCCTTCCACAGTAACTTCTTTACTTTCCCGAGTCCCTAACTGTCTGCAGCTCCAAAACCATCAATCAGTCAATTTCTCAACAAGTTATAAGGCATGGAACTCCATTAAATGTTGCTTAGACAACATACAACATAAATGAACTCGAGTTTCATTTATTGATATCAACGTACATCCAAAGTTGTGGTTGTAGACATAATATTTTTTTTTTTGGAAATTATAAATAGTACATAATAAACTTGTCTAATTATTACGAAGGACAATACTTTATTTATAGGGTTACAAATAACTCTAAAAGGAAAGATTGTGTAATAACAAAATCAATATTTCCATACAATTGGGAAAATATCTCTGAGAATAAAATCTTTCCATCATATTTCTTCCACAAAAATCTCCACAGGAAAATATTATGGGAAAAGGCTTCTCTTAGAGGTCAAGAGACCTTAAACTGGCAGATGATGCTTCCCTCTATTATCTTCATTCAAATTGTGTTCGAGTCTTGTATGTTGGTTGCGAAAAGCTTCAGCAAGGGTTCTTGATAATACCATGTTACACTACATTCTTTACAGTGGTGGTTGGCGTTGACAAAGTTTTGATGATAAAAAACAGTCACAATTCTCATTGTACAAATAAATGCAGTGGTCTAAGCAAAAGATATGAGAAATAAGAACAATTTTAAGAGCAAAGAAAATGGAAAAAAAAGATGACACTTTTCACAACAGTATGCATAACTAACTGAAACCAAAATTGCGACATGACCTGGATGAAAAGGTTGTATCTTTGACACGGACTCTACTATTTCTGATGCGTCCAAGTATCGGAAACTCAGATATCCCTAGTACCTCGGCCCTCTGATAACAGAAAACATGTATATAGTTGGTTAAAATAATTGCAAACAATGATCTGTGTCAACCAAGGTTGCATAGTGAAATGATATTGAAGCAATCGAAAAAGCAAGATTTAATTTTTTCCACCTGAATGAGGTAAGGCAAATCAAATTTGCAGATGTTATAACCAATTATAATATCTGGGTCCACTTCACGAATAAAATCCTGCATAGAAAATAAAAATTATAAGTTAGTGAAAACAGAAAATATATGTTTCCACCACTTATACAGCAGATTTCAAGAAAGGAAAACACTGCTGCATCATGCAGCAGAACACTTTATTATGAAAAGGAGAAACTACAACTTATTTTTCAACCTCGTAGCGTCTTTTTATTTTTAAGACAAAAGGTTATAACTCTTGTTAACTTTTTGGTAAATCCCTTCACATAATAACTTGTACCAAATCTCCGCCAACCTTGCCTCGTAATTAACAAGTCAGCATAACATACATTAGAAAGTAAAAACAATATAAAGGTATAAGAACATGTCCAAGAGACTCTTTAAATTAACATTTTAATTTAGAGAGAAAACTCACTCTCTATAATTTAAT
>CAIGRK010173139.1:0-10333 GCA_903798315.1 Fraxinus greggii | reverse complement strand
CTCTTTTAATATAGTAGAGATAGAGATATAGGTTACTAGAGCCGCTTCCTGTTGGTATATGATCAATCCACATTCACAATCAATCAAAAATCTATTTACGTTAAAAGTTGAATTTTCATGAGGTCCATAGGGTGAGGATCAATGGTGAAATATTCTCCAGATTCTCGAGTTTTTATAAAGGGTGTGTTAATTAATTATTTTTTTATTGTAAATTATTTATTTATTTATTTATTTATTTATTTTCTTCTCTTCTCTTAAACAGGGATATGGATACCGATTCTTAAACCATTGACCTAGTATTTATTTAGTCAGCAAGGAACTTTATTTACAACAAATGAGAAATAAAAGAAAAAAAAAGTCAAGTGAAAATCTTACATTTGTAGATTTAGTTGGAATGGGATTATTAAATCTCTATTTATAGCTTCATTTATTTATTTATTTATTTTAATTTTACTTTATTTTATAATAGGATTTAAATGAAAAACATTAAATTATAATAAGAATATAATAAATTAGAAAGATTCGGGATTATTAAATCTCCATTTATAGCTTCATAATTTATTGAGTCGTAATTAAGATTAAAGAGTTGGGGATTGAGAGTATATATGTTGGAATCAAAGACGGATCAGGAAGGCCAGGAAGTTACTGGGAAAACACTCATGTTTTGAGCATGGAGCGCTCAACCGGTTCTAGCAGGGAATCTCCACTTGCTATCCGCATGTTGAGCGCTCAAGCAGTCGAGCCACCGCACACTGTCCGCACGACCAGTGCTCAAGTGGTGGAGTAACGTAGCCAAATCCCAAATAATGATTTCAACAAAAAAATTCAATCTCAAACACTCCGCATTATAAATACCCAAGCCGTACTTCATCCCTATGGTGTGTTAGAGCAATTATTCAGTCAAGAGAACATCATTTGATGATAAAAAATATATTTCATAAATCTCGTCTCAATCACAAGAACAAAATATAAAAGATCCAACGATCAAACACCAAAAACAAAATCATTTACCAATAATCCTTTAGAATTCTGAACTTCGGGAGAGATAGTTGGAGTTCCGGTTGGAAAAGAATGATGTTCGTTCTTATCGATCCACGCTAAGGAAAAAAAGGTTTACATTTCTAAAAAGTGTTGGAGGCACAATTGAAGAGTTTCGTCGGTGATTTACATGTTGGGTTATCAGAGTTTACTAAGGTTCAGTTGTGTTTGGACTAACTGTAATTTATTTTTTATAATGAATCGTTTTGGCAAGGTTTGACCAGAGATTTTTTTATCCCTATGAATAGTTCTTCAAAGGTTTTTACTTCATTACCATATTTGTGTTAATTTTACTTTATTCTTTTATATATATCATATGATTGATAATTAAGGTTTAATTAGATTAAATTTAACCATCTAGAGACAATAATCTATGATTTGTTGGTTATTATTGTTTGTTATTTTTAATTCTACATTATACACATATTCACCCCTCTAGGTATTAGTTGGTCTAAACGTTGATTATTTTTTAATTGGTATCAGAGCATGATTCGATCATTGACCCAATTTTGTCTAGAGGAGTCAATAACTTTCTATTCATCTACATGTTGACGGAAGCAATTATGTTTATTGAAAGTTTAGGACGAGAGTATTTTTTAAAGTTTATGGATGAGCGGGTTTGGATTAGTGTAGAACAGGGTTGGACTACCGCATCTACATCTATTGTTGGTGTTGTTAAACCTACATACATCTCTACTTGGACTAGCGATGCTTTAGTTGAGAGTAACTAAAATAGTAGAGGTGTCCATGCCATCTTTATGCTATTTCTCCCGAAGAATTTAAATGAGTGTCCATATGTGAGACTACTAAAGAATTTTGTGACTTATTAAAAACCACACATGGGGAACTAAGATGGTAAAAAACTCCAAGCTTCAAATATTGACCACTAGATTTGAAAAAATTAGGATGAACACTGATGAATCATTCGTTGAGTTCTATGAGAGATTGAATGATATGGTGGACTTTAGTTTTCAGCCTAAGTGAGCCAACCCCCAAGACTAAGATCATGAAGAAATATATGAGATCCCTATCTGAAATATTTAGACTTAAGGGTCACAACTACTGAGAATAGCAAAGACCTAGATGCTATTAAGATAGAAGAACTAGTAGGGTCTCTCCAAACCAATTAACTTAACCTACCCAGTCTACGAAAAATAAGTCTTAAGCGCTAAATACTGTTAAGGAATGGACTAATGATCAAACTGATGATGACAACCTAAATGATGAGAAGTTTGCTTACTTTGTTAAGAAATTTAAGGTTTTTTTAGGAATAATAAGAGTTCTTCTGAGAAGTGTAAGGGTGGCTTTAGTCAATATAGGAAAGATAACATAGAGAAGAGTGACACTGGAGATACTAGGAAGAGATCTCAGTCTGTAAGATGTAAAGATTGTCAGAGTTTTGGATATGTTAGAGCTAAGTGTCCAAGTTATAAGAAAATCCTAGGTAAGGATATGAATACTACTCTCATTGATAATGAATTTAGCTCCGATGATGATAGTGAGAACTCCAATCTGGATGAGAGTGTGAATTATATGGTGTTTACCTCTATGGTTAACAGTGGACATATAGAGGAGAATGAGAGACTTGAGGACATAGAAGAATCTAGCCCTTTACAAGAAGAATCAAAAAATGAGTGGTATATTTATGGGCATTCAACCAGCTGCTTGAGGAGAGCCTTAAGTTGAAGAAGGTTAATAGTTCCGACTTTAAGAAATTACATGAACTGCGGTTAGAAAATGAGAGCTTAGAAGTCAAACATGAGAGTTAACTAGAAGATTTAATGAGTTGACGGTTGAGAATAAGTCCTTAGAAATAAGGTTAAGACTCTTACGAGTGATCCTCAAAAGTCTAGTGTCCAACTTCAATCTTTTCTAGTGGATATACGAAGCTTGACGACATGTTAGGATTGAAAAAACCAGCTGGGAATCGAAGATGTTTAGGCTATAATGAGACAAATTCTCGTACTGCTTCCTCTTTTAAAATAAGTTTGTTGCTGCTTCTATCACATCTAAGAATGTAGGATCCTTGGGACATAAATTATGTGTACAACACAGGTTTCTGGCCTAAGGTTCAAAGCTTGAGACCTATAATTACTCTTAGATTTGTTCCCACAATTGTGGTGAGTTAGGCTATATAAGGCCTAGGTACCTTAAGCCCTTAGTTAAGAATAACATACAGAATCTTACTACTCATGTTAGATCTTGACTAATCAAGTAAGTCACTTGACTAATATGATGAGTTGTTTGACTAAAATGTCATCGTCTTCTAAGAGGATTTTGATAAAAAAAGAGTGAACTCTCCGGTCAAAATGATGTTATAAATTGTGGCATTACAGGGGTTGCTCTTCAAGGTAAAAGCTTTTTTGTACCTCATTATGTAGGTCTAGCGGTGCATACATTACATTGTTCATAATATCATATACCTATTCATGAATGTACTCTAACTTTTTCCTTGTCTCATTTGTTTCACTTTATCAGTTTTATGAAATCAAAAAAAAAAAAAAAGAAAGAAAGAAAGAAAAAAATGATTTTTGATGCTACAACACTTTAAACTCATTGTGTGTGTTATTTTGTAATCAAGTAATATTAAAATTAATGAACGAAAAATAAAGTTTCCATTAATTTTGTTCAGAACTTGTTTAGAGTAAATGGTATATGTTATTTCATGTATAATATGCAATGCACGCATTAAATTTTTATGAGTGAGACTGACTGCATGTGTGGGATTTGGGATGGCGGTTATTGGTGTGGTGTGGTAAGGTGAGGTGAGGTGACCTTGAATATGGAAGGACATTTGACTAGCTGATCTAAACTCTTTTATATTCCTCGAAAAGAAAAAATGTATTGAGCTTCAAAAAATTTTGAATTTAATAGAAAAAATAAAACATTGTATACATCTCTTCGTAGCCTTTATGACTCGAGTGAATAAGCCTGTTAGGATATCTAAAAACTTAATGTCCTATAGACATCTGATTTGGAGTCATGGTCTAAAGCTCGTTACATGGATAATTTAGATAGTTTAATAAAGAAAAGTCTGAATAGAAAATCTAAAGAAACAAAAAAGGAAGGGAAAAAAATACACACAAGCACACATGTGCGTGCTCATAGATAGGGGGAAAGAATAAGTTATACAACGAAAAATATAAATATGAGCTATTTTGTTGGAAATGTCCTAGTTGCATTGTTTTTGACTTTTATAATTTTAGGAATATTCATTCACTAGTGATATTTTATTTGGATGTCATTTCTCACTGATCTAAAGTTTTGAGTCTTACTTATAAGAGATTAGTGGCACTTTGGGTTGCTTATACAATTTACTTAATATAAATTTTGAATGAGTTATGTAGGAAAAGTTCACTGTTTATGAATTATACTTGTATAAGTAAGCAAATTAATTTTTCATGGGATCACGTGATTTGAGCATTCAAAACATGATGTTATATTTTAAAAAATCCATGAAAAAGATGTTATTTTGTAAAAGAAAAAACAATTCTCTTATCTCGTGGTTTGCATATGGTGTCCATGTGCATAGTTTTTCACTCACTACTCTCAGTATTACTCATGATTGTGTTATGTATTTTTCTTTGTTATTCGTAACAAAAATGGAAATGCGTTAGTATTTATTTCAGGGAGGTGAGTAGTATATGTGTTAGGGGGAATAGTTAGCTGTTTTGAGCTAGGAAGAATAATTAGTTGTTTCAAGGGGAGAAATAAATTTTGATTGGTGATCTGACTAGCAGGATTTGATGTTTTTGCCATATTAATACTATGTTTGGTGCTTTGTGTTTAATATCGATATTATATTTTGAGTTGTTAGTTCGACTATTGATATAATATCTCAATGTGTCATGTTTTAGTTTATAAGTTATTGATGCACATAGTGTTACATGTTTTTTGGTGTTATACATGGTTTACTTGCATTGTTTATGTGACTTAGTTATATGCTTTATTGTAAGTTTCCTCTTACTTCTACAAGTGGTATTGTTGGTTTTATGTGTTTCAGGAAATATGTATGACAACTTGTAGAGGTGAAGTTTGGGTATTATATCTTTGGTTTGTAGTGTTAGGTTATGTTTATTGTGTAATGTTGAACTAAATGATTTTTGTCATGGAATGTCAAAATGGAAGTTCATTAGTTCCATGTCCAAAATCATAGTTTATGGAGTTGTAATTAAGGTCAAAGAGTCGGTGGTTGTAAGTATGTTTGAAGGAATCAAAGACAGATCAAGAAGGTCAAGAAGTAGTAGGAAACAATGGTTGTTCGCATGTTGAGCACAGAAGCGGTCGAGCCACTGCTCTCCAATCGACCAACACTCAAGAAGTGGAGTTACGTAGCCAATTCTAGATCACAATTTCAACAGATTTTTCAATTCTAAACAAATCCAAACACTTCATATTATAAATAATCACGCCATACTTCATCCCTATGGTGTGTTGAGCAATTATTCAGTCAAGAGAACAAGCTTTGAAAATTAAAAAACAACATATTCCATAAATTTCTTGCTTCAACCAAAAGATCAAAACACAAAAGATCCAAAGATTAGACACCAAAAAACCAAAACCTTTACCAATAATCTTTTAGAATTCTAATGTTTGAAATATGTAGTTGAAGTTCTAGTTGGAGAAGAACGAGGTTTATTCTTAGTGGTCCACGTGGGGGGAAAATAAGTCCAGAGTTCTTGAAAAGACGTACGATTGAAGAGGTTCTTCGGTGATCTACATAATGGATAATTAGAGTCTATAAAGGCTTAGTTAGGCCTAGACGCGATTTGGTTTGGGTCAGTTTTAACTCCAACCTGAAACTAAAACAAAATTAGTCAATTTAAGTGAATTTTGACCAAAATGAACCCAATATATCTCTTAAACCGAACCGAACCGACCCAAACCAAATCGATTTGGTTAGTCGGTTTGAACATTTAGTCTAAATAAATTTTTTTAGAAAAAAAAGTTGTTCGGGTTATTGGCCCACTTGGATTACATAAACTAAAATAACTAAATAACTTTATATTACAAGAACTATTGACTAACAAATAAAATCAGGTTAATAGAGATAGATGAACAGATAACTTAAGAATTTTGTTCATTTTTTATGCATTATGTAGCTTGACTACCTGAGTAGGAAAAAAGACTAAGTATATCATAATGAGCTTGTAAAAGGAAATTTCTCGTGTTATTGCTTACTGGAAACATCATAGATTGGAGTGAATCGAGATATAGTTATGAGATTAGGGCTTATCTTTTGATTTTTATTTTTCTTAAAAAACACAAAAAGGGTAAACATGTAAGTGGGATAGGACGTTAACTTGACCAACGGTTTGAGGCTTCAAGTCATGGCTAAACCGATTCACCATGGTTTTGTTGACCTATGGTTAATCTTATGTTTTGACTGTAACAAACAAAATATTTTTATCTCTAACAGTTGTATTCGAGTCTTCATTTTTACATGTTGCGAACTTGATCAAAACAATTGCTACCAAAGGACGTGAAGATGACGATCAAAAAAGCTCAAGATGGAAATCAAGCATTCTCAATCAAGCACCCGCACAAAAACAATCGAAAACAAATCGAGCACTTGCACCAATTCAAAATCGAGTAACAAATCGTGCACTCGTACCAAATCAATCAAAGATATTAGAACTATATGTTTGAACTCACTTGTAAAGGTAAAATACTTTAATCCCTAGCAATGACTCATTGAAACTCAAGTGACGATCTTTTATGCACGATAAAAGTTTACGTTGTAAAATCGTTTGCACAAAAAGGTTCAAGGTAAGAATTTCAACTTAATTTTCAATCCCTTTAGCATTACTTACCTTGAAAAATCAAGTAAAAAATATCATGCAAAAAAATTATCGGCTGCAAACAAAACAAAAAAAAAGGCCAAAATATTTTGGCCATCCGGAAGTGCAGATGGCGAATCGGATGTCCGGTTCGGCCGCGACGGTTGAAATTTGACCGTTCTGATTTTGACTTGCAATAGCTATTTTCAGTCGTCTGGTACTGTTCTGGACGTCCCGTTCGACATAAAATTTCATGTTTTCAACCTGCTATAATAGCAACACAATTGCCATTTATTATAAAAACTTAAGAGCATTCAAGTGAGACTCTTTTGAGCAAAATTTTATTCGTTTCTCATATCATTTATTATTATCAAATTATTTTAGTGTTGAAAAACTTTTGGTCAAATTAACTTGTGAAAATCATTACACATCAAAATTTTTCATACCTAACACTTGATCTTTATTCATTATTATTTATTAACGTGTTAGCCTATTTCTCTCTTAATATTTAATTTTGATCATACCATTTATTAAGAAAGAAGTTTCAATTTGTGAAATTAATTTTCTTTAAACTTGTGGGTCGTGTTGGGGTCCCGTAAAGCTCAACGTTGTATAAGGATCGATGCTCCTTGTGTGTAAGTCATCGAAAGCTTTGTAAAGGGTTGGATTACTCCACAAGTCAATCAACATAGTGAAATTGGCCTTACTCGTGTCGGAGAGCTTGGTAATGGAGGATCATTGCATTGGATCGAGCCTCCATAATTATATCGTTTGCATTCTCTATCCATATTTACTCATTGCTTTCATATTCATGCTTATTTTGAATTAATCTATCTAGCCATAGCGTGCTTGATTTAGATTAATTTTTTGAAAAAAAAAAAGTTTTAAACACCAATTCACCCTCTCTTGATTAGATATTCTTGGGCTATCAATTGGTATCAGAACGAGGTGCTCGTTTTAAAATTAAGATCTTACAATTTCGAGCAATGGTCACAACAATCTTCAAACTCTTGAGGGGTATTCCACAAATCAACCTCTATTCTTTGATGGCATACATTATAATTATTGGAAAGCTAGAATGATGATTTACATTCAATCAATAGATTATAATATTTGGGAAGGCATTGAATATGATCCTTATGTGCCTACCAAGATTATTAAAATTGATGGAAAACCCGATAATCTATTCCTAAACCTAGAGAAGAATATGATGAAGATGATAAGAGAAAATTGTCCTTGAATGCTAGAGTCAAAAACTTACTTTGTTGTGCTTTAGATAGAAACGAGTTTAAATGTATTAGAACATGTGACTCCGCATATGATATATGGCAAGCTTTAGAAGTCACTCATGTTGGCACTAGTAAGGTAAAAGAAACCATGATTAATCTCTTGGTCAAAGAATTTGAAAATTTCTTCATGAAACAAGACGAACCTATTCTTGACATGATTACTCACTTCACCGATATTTTTAATGGCCTTAAGGACTTTGATCGTAAATTTACTAATGGTGAGCTTGTAAGTAAAATGCTTAGATCACTTTCGGAAGAATGGAGCTCATTGAGGATGTTGATAGAACACATCAAAGATATAAACTCTTATGGATGAACTCTACGGAACTTTGATGACATACGAGCTAAGCAACGTCGAAACCAAGGAGAAGACGAGGAAAAGCAAGGAAAAATCAAAAGAGCCTCCTAGCCATCAAATTGCTCTCAAATGGGCGATTGAAGAAGGAACTACAAGTGAATATATGAGTGATGAAAAGCTTGATGATCTCGTGCTTCTTGTCAAAAAATGGAGAAGCTTTTGAAATAATCGAAAGTTTCAAAAGAAAGAAGCAAGAAAATTGTTTACTATGATTATGACATACCCGATCACAAGAGAATCGAGTATCCAAATAAAAAGGAATATTTCAAGAAAAAGGCACTCCAACCAACATGGGATGAAAGGGGCAATGATGATTGTGATAAAAATGAAAGTCAAGAAGAGATCATCAACGCATGCTTCATGGCAATCAATGATGAGGTATACTCTATTGAAACATTCTCATACGATGATTTATCTCTTTTATGATGAAATTTTAGAAGAATTTGAAAAACTTTCTCTTAGTCATTTTATTCTTAGAAAGAAACATAAAATATTAAAAAGTGAAATGGAGAAAATTTTAGAAACCAAAAAGGAAAATATTGATTATGATTCATTGTATAAAGAAAATTGTTTTTTGAAAGAAAATATTGAAAACTTGACAAAAAATTGTTTTTAAATTCACTCAAGGGAAGAAAAATTTTGATCTAATGCTTGGTGATCAAAAATGTGTTTTTGATAAAGAAGGCATTGGATATAAACCATTTTTGAAACAAAAATCTCTAAAAAATTTATTTGTCAAAACCTCAACTACAATTCCCTCAAAAACTACTTGTAGCTTTTGCAACAAGGATGAACATATTGCCTACAATTATCTAACAAAAAATAAGCAACACTTCGAAAGCAAAAATAAGTGGGCTCGAGGATCTACTAAAACTAACTACCAAAGACGCAAACTTGTATGGGTATCAAAAATCAAAAGTTGAATTATTATTGTAGGTACTGAAAAAGATAACGAGCAAATGGTTCTTGGATAGCGGGTGTTCAAAGCTCATGACCGGATGTAGAACTTTACTATCGAATTTCAAAAGGAATGATGGAAGTCATGTCACCTTTGGAGACAATGTAAAGGGAAAAATTATCGGAATTGGAAGCATTGCTAATCATCTCTCCCTTTTCGTTGAAAATGTACTATTGGTAAATAACCTCAAACACAATTTACTTAGTATTAGTCAATTATGTGATAAAAACTATCATATTGATAAAAACTATCATATTAAATTCGATTATTCTAAATGTCTCATTAAGGATGATGCATCTAAGGAGGTATTGTTTATAGGAAGCCGAAACAAAGATGTTTATATATAAATATCAATTTTGAAAATGATGAAAAATGTTTAGTGCGTTTGAAAGAGGATTCTTGGCTATGTTATAGAAGATTAGGTCAACCGTAATTGAAGAGAACACACCTGTGCGTAATGATATAACCTACTCAAATATCAAGCTACTTGGCGTTAGTTGAAATTGGTGAATCTTAATCCAAGTGGTGGTTGCGGTAGAATATAATAATGAATTGACGATAAAGTCAAGATCTGAGGATTTGATTCCACTTCTTCAACAAGTCAAAGGGAATAAGAAAACGAGGGAGTTGTTCTTTATTTACTTTTGATTTTTTTTGTTAATTTTGATCGAAACTATAGTATTTTTTTTTGGAAAAATTGCAGCAGCGGTCCCAAATCTTTCGATTTTTAACAGATTTTACCTTAACTTTTAGTTTGTACTACCAGAGGTCCCAAACCTTTCATTTTGTTATAGCACAAGGACAAATGGATCCATTTGACCGTTAGTTGACTAGAGAAATTAATTTTTACCAAATTTAAAAAGGACAAAATGTTAACTTTGTTATTTTAACATAAAATAATAATAATAAA
>CAIGRK010173070.1:0-14045 GCA_903798315.1 Fraxinus greggii | reverse complement strand
ATGGAAAATTGGTAATTTACTTGATGCAAATTGTTTAGATAGAAAATCCCAGTCAAAATAAATTTCATGAAACACCTTGGGCACAGTTTTGAGTTCTGGTCATCCCAGTCAAAATAAATTTCATGAAACACCTTGGGCACAGTTTTGAGTTCTGGTCATATTGAAGAAAAGATAACCCTACATAGAAAACAAAATAATGACATAGATGTTACCTCACGAAGAGCATCAGCATAGGAACTCATATCTGTCAATATGACAAGAACATGCTTCCCACATTCATAAATATTCTGCAGTTGGGAGGGCAATGCGAGGAGTAATGATGCGTTCTATTGGCGGGGTCATTGGCCTGCACAAAAAAAGTTAGTTATAAACAAGACAATCCACTACTTAACCCAGATAAACCTTGGAAGAAATAATAATCACTTCACTGATATCATTAATGGGTCAACAAATCACATAATTACCAGGTTCAAGAAAAGGGTTACTCTCTCCATTGATCCATTTTCCTCAAAATCACGTTTGAAGAACTGTGCTGTCTCCATGTTAACCCCCATAGCTGCAAAAACAATGGCAAAATTGTCGTCCTCCTGATCCTGCAGCATTGTTTGATCACGAGAATCAACTTGATAAATCTCAACCAAGTACATGAAACAACTAATTCTGATATATAAAACTGCTTGGTTGCCAGGGAGCATAAATGTCCCTAAAAAATTTCTCAGCATTTTGACAGATACATATTAGAATAAACCCACTAGAGACTGAATAAAATTATACAATTTACCGGACCATGTCTTTGATATATACATGATAAATTGTTCAAAAGGTATCTTTAAAAGTAGGCTACTAGCAATTTTGGGTAAAAGGGCAAAATCTGGGGATTTATGTTCGTATTAGAGATGGGAGAAAGTTCTTTCAACAATACTAACTAAAATAATTTTCCTCCACCAATTTTGGCTTATTCATCAGCATAATATAACAATATTGCCAAGACTGAATGCAGTGACACTCATTAATCATTATTCTATTATGTCAGATAATAGCAGAATTAGAGCATCCAGGGTAGAAAAGAGATCATCTATGGTAGGCACATTAACACATGGGATTTTCTTGTACCTCGAGGAGATTATCTGATTTCTCCAACCGCTTCACTAAACCAGCCTGACGACAGATCTGGGCAGCGATTTCATTATGAGGAAGACCAGCTGCAGAAAAGAGAGGAATTTTCTGTCCTCTGGCAATTGAATTCATGACATCAATTGTTGAAATTCCTGTCTGTATCATTTCTTCAGGATAGGTTCTCTCACTAGGACTAATGGAACTCCCTGAAGAAGAGAATTTGAATATATTATTAAATGTGGACGAAAGATGTATGCATACAAAAGATGTTCGGTCATTCTCTAGAGACACTCGCCAGAAATATCCAAGTAAGCCTCGGGCAAAATTGGAGGACCATTGTCAATAGGTTTCCCGGAGCCATTGAATATACGACCAAGCATATCCAGTGAGACAGGTGTTTTTAAAACCTGCATCATGGGGTAAACGTTCTAAAGAAGGCAAGAAAGACACTTTGAGAAAATGCAAAAATATGGAGAACTCGATGATATCGAGTGAATAAACATTATTAAGCAAAGAGACCAATTTTCCAGAATCATAATATCTCACTCTAATCTGGTTAAGTTCAGAAAACTATTATTTGTATTCACAACATGAGATATCCTTACAAGTATACTAAAAGTAACTGCAAGGACCTGATTATAGCAGCTTAAGAAGGAAATATAGTTTCTTGGGTAAGGCAAGAACTGAATAAGCACCAAGAATCACTTGAGATGTGCAAATTATGCAATACTAAATTCGTGATCTTAAAGCATAATTTGGCTGCCGAGCCATTTTTTATGTCCATGATTCATTTAGATCCAGAAGGAACTTTTAAAGTGTGAGTGAACCCATAAAAACAGACAAATTGAACATATAGACCATCTGTACCTCTCCTGTAAACTGGACAGTTGTATATTTGTTGTCAATTCCAGACGTTCCTTCGAAAACCTGGTGAAACAAACAAGGAAAGAAAAATAATATTATCGCAGAAACAAAAGAAGAGACAACTGATTACTACTTTTTAATGAAGAGAATTAATTCATACAAGGTAAAGCAAAGCAAAAATCATACATAATTAAAATAAGTCCAATAACAAATTGACAGTAATATTTTACAATGTATTTACTTGAAGTCACAAAGTATAAGAGATGTCAAGGATAAACACCTGAACAACAGCTTTCTCACCGTCTACCTCCAATACTTGTCCACGTCGTGTTGCGCCATCTCCTAAGCGAATATTAACAATCTCCTGGTATTTGGGTCCCTGAACTAATTTCATACAACACGTAAAGTTATGGAGTCATTTCATAAACAGAAAACCACATGTAGTCATTCCACATACAAGAACCAAAGTAATACAAGGAGCAGAATATTCACCTTAACTTTTTCCAGGATAACCAATGGTCCAGCAACTCCAGACACAGTTCTGTATTCTGAAATATCAGGAGAATAAAAGTATGCATCAACCTTATTTAGCAAGCACAAAGTACGATAGAGAAGCACATGACAGAAAATGTATGTTATTTAACTTCATAAAATCCTATGGATTAACCACCTAATTGATACTAAGCACTAAATCTCTAATATTTACTTCAACCTCTGATAATATTCCTTTGGTCATTCAATCTCTTTTATTATTTGTTCGTTCAAGTTTGTTCCCTCATCACATATGCCCTTCCAACTTTAAGGCCTCGTTTCCTCTATTGTCTCCCCTGATCCTGCTTGCTGTTCACCAGAGTTGTTTCAAATCATGCTAAAACTTACAAAATTCTGCTTTCTCATCATAAGCCCGCCATAAATTTGGATATTGAGAGATGGAGAACGCTTTTGCGATATTGGTGTTGGGTTCCCACTCTACAGTTATAGTCAACGATGTGTGCTGGACCTTCTGCATTGCAAACATCGCCAGAATTAATCAGATTCAACCTGGCATGTTTCTGTTTTGACTTTCCAGCTTACCTTGTCAATCCTTTGGTTATGGAACCAGGACATTGGTAGTTGGTCCTTTGATAAAATATCCCTCTCCAATTGGACCTCTTGATGACTAGGGGAAATCCAAGATATTCATTTTGATCCAGTTGCTTGTGCTTAAGCTGCAATACTCGAGAAAGAAACTTTTGAATTATAGTCAGAATCAGATGGCAACAAATAGAGCGTTTCAATCTTGTAAGGAATTAGTGTTCAGATAGGGATTGACAATTATCTTGAGTTTTTGATTGCATCGGCAAGAATAATCTAATTTTTCTAAATCATGGAGCCCTACATGAAGCCTGATGACTCTTCCTACTCGTCTCCCTCCAGACTTTTGGGAGCTTACGTAATATTTCCATTTTTTTTTCTAATGTTTCCCCCTCCTAAATCTAGTTTGTCCCCTGTGATTATTGTGACCAGTATCCTTCCAAACTTTTGGACTGTACGTAAAGTACAAGGAGGAAACTTCCATGTATATCACCTTCGTCTCTGTAGTCTTGATTTATGTTGTGCTTTATAACAACTCGAGTATGAAATCAGACCAATAAAAAGCATAGATAAACTGTGAAATTAATTCAATTCAAATGGAACTGGGGAAAGACTGGTAATTGGTAAAGAAACATATTAAGAAAGGCTGTCAAAGGTTCGATATACATTTGGTGATAGATAACAACAATCAGCAGTATAGTGCTAGAAAATGGATTCAGTAAGATGGTGAGCAATTTGACACCAAACCACGCAATAGCCTAAGTCACTTTATTCACTGCCTCATCATGATAAACCAACCATGTTAACTTTTCTAGTTCCTTTGGTTTATCACTGGAAACAATAATGACAGAAATGTTGGGCTACAACAATCGAGCTACATAGTCCATGATAGAGCAAAGTGCAAGAAGAGGATTAATGCAACTGAGCCCAGATAACTATAGAATAAGACTTCTTTATGTCACATTGATTTAATTCATGGAGTTCATTTCGGATGATAAAGGTAACATTACCTTTGGCAGCAACTTCTCTCCCAACCTCCCAAGTTATTGTTCAGGAGGTGGAAGAGTGCAAGTGATTGTAAATATTTTCCTTTTTCTATTACAAGATCGCCAATTGTTTAATTTGGTTCTATGAAGCCATTCAGAAAGTATACAACTTGGACACAACAAGCAAACCTACTTTCGCATTCACAATCGATAAATGCTCTTTTCCTAGCCTACCATCCATCCAAGAAACAATTTGCACAATCTGATTTCATCTTAAATCAAATAAGGCTCAAAGACTAGCAATCATTTGCTAAACAAAAGTCATGCATCACGAATTACATCATCCACAATCAGCAAGACATTGAAATAAATATAGAATATATACATGTATCACGCAAGAAAGAATTACTCTTGGAATGTACCCATCCCAATTTCAAGAGTTCCTTCCTCCATGTCAACGTTGTTTTGAGCCATACCCATAATTTATCCTTAACTAATCCAAAAAAAAAAATGCCAACAAAACTAATATTAGTTAAAAATGTTATCCTAAACAATAACAATTACTTACAATTCAACTCATTCTGGAATTCATAGAAGAGAACATTTTAATAGATGCATAAAGTTTTACTCCTTTCAGTCGTACTAATTATATATTTAAAAACACATATTTGTCTACTTAAGTGCGCAGTATACTAACCTGCATATATTGATTATAACAATTATAGAAAATGAAACCGTTTACGGGTCAATCAATGTGAATTATGAACATAAAACATACATTTACATCGAAATAGGAATTAAATTGGATGAAGCTGAGCGGTGATAATAAATTTGAAACAGTAGATTCTAGAATGGATCTAGGAATTCGCTTACCCTGTGTTGTTGAAATCTCAAACAGAGACAAACGAGATAGCAAGGGAGAGAAGTAGAATTCGTCGGGGAAACAAAACGAAGATCTGGTGGCGGATATGAGATTTATAATTAATTCATCTAATATTCAGCAAAAATACGTAAATTTATTGAGTAGTCCATAGCATCGCCAGGACAAGTTCAGTGCTATATGATGATTATCACGTAAAGAGTAGATGCCTGGTGTCACTTTGTATATTTTACATGAAGTTCAATTGTTTCTTATTCTACTATATTTTGAAAGTCGAAAATTTTTGTTGTACCGTTTGAATTGAGATTGTATCAAATAAAATATTTAATCCGACTTTTTTCTTTTGACTCAAAAACGTAAAAGTATCGTACATGCTTAATTCCATGATCCGAGATTACACGAGAATCTCCAACTATAGGAAAGAATCTCTTTCGAAGGAGAGAGCAAAGTAATTCAACAGTGACAACAAGCACTTCACAACATATTAACTATATTTTAATAATTACATATTGTTACGTTTTTGTTATCATGCTCGAAAATTTAAGATAAATTTCATCTTTAATACTTAGATAATTTCATATTGTTACTTTTTTGGATCTAGAATACTTTGATATTTGTTACATTTTAAGTATTATGAACGAAAGTTGAACATTTGGAAAATTTAAGATAAATTTCATCTTCGGACAATGAACTTTCAACAAAATTGTACTTTAACTTATCTCAATTGAATTTACTTTTTTTAAACTTAAATTTAATTTTCAATTTCACCCCTCCATCACCTCCAACTCTCTTCCAAATGGTTAATTTTTTTTATTTTATTTTATTTTTTTTTTGGCATATTTGACAATGAATCTTCCACGTAATCGTGACATTACAATTTATCACTACGTTATATCATAATCTGTATGGTGAGTGAACCATAAGATAGGATGTATTCAGTATGCATGACCTCATACACAGCCTTCGATGTACTTCTGAACAAATACGAAGAAAAAAACAAAGAAAGAAAACCGTAACAGAGTACAACGTAGGAGTGTCGTAACTGAAAATGAGATGCATGATTAAATATCAGCCCGCTTTTGATGTTCTGGCTACAGGTGGTAATACAACCAAATCAAGGTTCCCAGGATAAGGAGACCACAAGCCTAATCCTCCTCTACTCTCTTTCAATTCGGCCTTTTTCTTGAACTCGTCTAAAGATTTTACCCATTCGACCTTAGATGAATGCTCCCGTGTGTGTGGGTGTAAAATAAAGATCGAGTTATATTCACAATTCGGAAACATAAACAATTTGAACACACCTCCTAGCCTGTAAACTACATATCCAAAGCTTAGCTGATCTCTAGGTGTAAAAAGGTTAACCTCATTGAACCATAAGCAACTAAACAGATTATTCAGAGCTGTATGCTCGCGTATGATAATGGCTCCTTCAGGCACATCTGCATTTAAAGAAATTATGTGGAGTCATGTCAAAAACCGATACAGAATAGATAATTATTACATATGTAGTGAATCCATCGCCTTACCACTAACAGTGCCTTTATTTGGACTCCATGGTTCCATGCCCTCGTAACGATATATTTTCATGTGTAGATCAATTAGAGGACGAGCATATCGCTTCCTCCGTTTGTTTGCATCAGCCTCTTCATATATGCTGCGATGATGTTTGTGCTGAGCAATGGCAAAAGTGTACTTCTCACGCCATAAATATCTGCAAGTTAAGATGGTTACCATTAAACAGAGTTCTATCAATCCATACATGCTGGACAGACAAATACAACTCAGTTTATTTTCCCCAAAGATGACACACAGACATGTTGAGTCTCGAGACATCATAGATGAACTCCCATGAACCTCATCACCTTTACGTAACAAATCTACAACCCACTCGCAGAGGAAAATTCATGATAAGAACTATCATACCTTTCTAGCATAAGCAATGGGTCAACTATAAGCTCCATTTTACCATCAATCCAGATGCTGTATCGGGCTTGTGGAAATAACCTATGGGTTAATATCTTAGGAACTTTGCCATTTCTTCTAGGTTCATCATAAGGTTGATGCTTAAGCTGAATCAGACGCCATATACCCGCCCATTGTCCTCCATCATTATCCTCTCTGACTGTAACATTATTCTTGATGAAGTCAAAAGACACTTCATCCACTACCATAAGAAAACAAAATAGCCTCTGAGAGCGTCTACTAATATTTGATGGCTGATGAGGCGTATCATAACCATCAAAAATGCCAGATGCAACAACAAAACGACATTTCTTCACGTATTTGATGTCTGCTGCAGCCATTTCTGCACCGCCACCTTGCATAAAACCACAATGCACCTGGAGGAAGGATATACTCCAGCAGTCAATACCAAATTTTAATCTGAAAGATTATGCTTTATCATTTTACAAGCAATGTCTAGATCATAAGTTAAACTACATAAAACTTCAACCAACAATGTAACTCTGAATATTTCCACCTGAAAGTAGAAAGAATGAATGAAAACTGAATTGGCTCAGTGGGTATTCAGCAGTTCAAAAATCAATAGAGCATAAACTGGTAACAAAGAAGAACTTAAATTCATCTAAAAATACCAATTGGAATTAGCATCTTGAAGTCTGGATAAATATAGCTATTAAGCTATTGTTATCCTATTTTCAGGGAAGATGCTATATCTTTGAATTCATCTTTTTCTAAGTATAAACTGTATCAAAACTCTTTTAACATGATTATGATTGTTTTTTAGGTCATTTCCTTAAAACCGGTATTATGGGTCCTGTATTTTGTCAAAACCTCCACAAAAGATGCCTAAACTTTAAACCTGACGGAATCCACAGACATGAATCATGGAAAATATTTAAGCTCTTCAAAAACTACTGTGATAGTTATTTGATAAGGACACAAATTGGCCCTGAACCTTATGTTTTCAGGCCAAATTATCAAAACGAAATACCCATATATCATAGAAAGGCAGAGCAACTTATCACCTTCATGGTTGGTTTTACTTTATAGCTCTCATCTCTTTGCTGCCAGGTCTGATGACCCCCAAATAGAGGAGGTGATTGGGATCCGTTGCTCACGATAATATCCTCCATGATATAGGATAGATGTTGGACTACATCAGAAGATTTTCTCTTGGGAATAACTATTTCATTCGGGTCATCAGCAACAGGAATAGGACAGCCTAATTGTTATTGAGAGGAACAAGTTTTAAAGCAATATCACTACGTTAAGACAAGAATAGAAAAAAATTATGGAGAGAAATCTCAAGTCTTACGATGTAGTGATTTCATGAGTCCCATTGTGTTTAGTATGCCAAATACTTTGCTCTCTTTGTTACAAAGAGCTGCACATCAAGTAAATGAAACAAAAAAAAAAAAAAACATTAATCATCTTTATCAAGGAGGAAAAATGTTCTTGACGCCTTGGCATATAATTATCGCACTCTCTTGCTAGTTAAGATTTTAGACACTTTATGACAGCTGCTACTCATTAGTGTACAATGAGCTTCACACTGAGAGGATCATCAATAGTTAAAAACATTTTCTATTCTTCCTATATATTTGTTGCAAAATTTAATGAATAGATGAATTACAAGTCATGACTTCATCAATCAGCAAAGAGCTAAGGATTTATCAACCTCAGACATAAAACCAGAAAACCTAGACAAAGAATTATTAGACATTGCATAAATTCAAGAAGATAAGGGAGCAAAAATTTTGTGAAGATCTCTTGATTTTCCATTATTTCCTCTGACTCCCTCATTTAGCATGACCAATTGATCCAAAATCATACCATCTTCAAAATCTACAGAAGTCTTCCCACTGATTACAACAGACATGTTTTCGAAAGCAAAGTTCACTCTTTACTAGAAAAAATATTCAAAAAATTCAGAATTATAGACGCCGCAATTATATATGAATAAGGAAAAAAGCATAAATAGTACCTGAAAAGAAAGCAACAGAAGATTGGCAGGACCAAACATGAAATAACAACACTGAGAGAATTAGCAACATCCATATGATCCCGGCTGTAAGAACCAGCCGAATAAAACCCCTTTTCCAAATTAACCTCATGGTGTAATCCTGCGATAGCTTCCCCCCACTTAAAATATCTACATTAACCAATTTTTAATCAAATAATCAATACGAATACACCAGCAAAAAAATTACAAATGAACAAATGCTGAACGTACATTTGGCTTGCTGTTGCTGATTTCTTCGAGCAGCCCGTGAAGAGACGGACCGTTGAAAATCTTTGTCCATGATTTACGCCTCAACCGGACTGGACTTATTTTCATCAAGAAATCCTCAAGAATGCAAAAATCAAGGTGCGTGTAAGTTAATATGATCTAGATCTGTCTAAGAGCCAAACTTGATTCAAAAAAAACGATTTAATCTTTTAAAAATTGATCTAGAATTTGTGGGTGGTTTAGAAGTGAGAATTAGAGGATGATGTAAAAGTTTCAATTTCTTGAATCCAAGAACGAATAGGAAAGACGACATGAGAAATGTTGAAATAGAACGACGTCGTAGTTAACACTGCCGTTGCCCGCCGACACTGCATATTGATTGAAAACGCATTAATATATAAACGAGTCTAGGTAAAATCGTGTTTATTTTGAAAAGCAAACGCTACGTTTTCTAATAAAATGCGCGCTTTTGGACTTTTCGCGGTATTGTTTTTAAAATCCAATTTCCTGGGGAAGAAAGAAGAAGTGAAGAAGGGAAATTCAATTCTTTGAGCAACCTCGGTTGGGAAAATATTAATAGGGAAAATATTTTATATTTAATAAGAGATTAAAAGTATGATCCATTTCAAAACTAAGAAATAATGTTTAAAATTTCAGAAATCAAATATTAATTAAATTTTATTGATGAAATAATTAATTAAAAATATATTTTATAATTATATATATTAAGGTGATATTTCTATACAATTTTGTCACAAATAAAAAAATTTAAAATTTTATAAGTCACAAATTATCAAATTAATTAATCACAAATGATTTATCGTTCACAACTCAATAAATTGTGAGTTACAATCGAATTTTTTAGGTCACATTATTTATTGATTACAAGTTAATCAATTTATTGGTCACAAATTAATTAGTTTATTGATCACAATCAACCAAATAATTGGTCACACCACACCCCACCACATCCTATCCCATCCACGACCACCGAACTACCACCGTCATCACCATCACCTTACCAAACTGTACAAAACCACCATCACAGCAACCACAACACGACCATACAGCACAGCAACTGCAAACCGCCACCATAGCACTAGACTCTTCGAAATTTAGCCCACTCATCCCTGCAGCCAAGGCCTCCATCACGCCCTCTTATTATAAACAACGTTGTCACTAACATTACTATTATTACTTCTAGTACCATCTCCATTGCCGCGGGATTTAGTCGAGGGCGAAGCATCAGATGATGATGGGAGATCGTTGGTCTCCAAAACAACAACCGAATCTAATAGGGTCGGCCATACATAGGCGAATCAAATGGGCTAAGAGAGCTCTTGGTGTTCTAGGCAATTGAAGTCCTCCCGTTGGCGTGTTGAATTTCAAGAAAAGTGTACCAACAGCAACCGTCGAAGACATAAGAAAAGGACTCGGATAAGTGGAATTATTCAAATCACATAAGTCTTATAATCATGAAGCATGGAATTCCAGCAACATTCAGGGGACATTGAGTCGGATAAGGTAACTTTGCCAAGAAATTTCTTAAAGAAATTAAAAAATGCTTAGCAAAAGACGATAAAGTCGAAACTAATATGTTTCTAGCGAACTTGGTTTTACTAAAGTATAAGGCTAAAGAAAACATAAGAGAGTACATCATGGATATGTTTCATCTTGTTTCAAAACTAAAGACATTAAAATTTGAGCTGTCTGATAACTTGTACGTGCATTTGGTTTTAATTTCTCTTCATAAACAATTCTGCTAATTTAAGGTTTGTTTCAACTATCGAAAGTAAAATTTGACTCTTAATGAACTCAATTCATATTGTGTACATGAAGAAGAAAGGATAAAGCAAAAGAGAACCGAAAGTACTCATTTGACAAGTACCTCTAAGGACAAGTTAAAGAATAAGGAAATTGCATCGGTTCAGCTCAAAAGAAACAACAAAGCTTGAAAAAGATAAATGATCTGACTGTTACTTTTGTGAAAATTTGGAACACATAAATAGAGACTGTATTAAATACAACCTTTCGCGTGTAAAGAAAAATATAATTCTCATTTTAGTTTGTTTTGAAGTTAATTTAGTTTCATTACCAAGACACATTTGGTAGATAAATTCTAGTGACACTACTCACATAAGTGTGTCTATGCGGGGTTGTCCACACCAACCCACCACCACTGCACTCATCTTCTTCTCCTTACACTGCTAACTCACCACTTGTTTCGTCCCCCGCCACCCGAACCAAACTCTATTGGTCGCCACAAACCTACCACCTTCTCTATCACCACACCATTCGCAAATCACCACCTCCACCACATTCCTCATCATCTGACCATCCAAAACCTAATCCACCCTGCTGTTTGACTGCTATATCATGACTCAACAATAAAACCCTACACCATACCATGTTCTTCTCGCTGCCACACATACCACTAGTCACTGCCACCTCCAAAGACACCACCATCTATACCTACGCCTCCACCTTTATCATCCTCCACCCTGGTGACCAACTAACCTTACACACTAAATAGATACGGTACAATCTCCATCCACATTCGGGGTTCACCAGCCACGCCAATTGTGTCTCACACTGGCTGTTAAATTTTTCTAGATCCTCCTAACCTTCTGTGCCGACTGAAGATATTGGAAGAGGAAAACGTTTGGTCCCATCTATCTATCCATTCATTACAATCATTTGAACTAAACAAGAATATATAGTGCTCCACCAACAAGTCGATTTGAATCTTGAAAGGTATATCGATTATGTTATTTAAAAGCTTTGTTTTCTATTTAAGTGTTTGTGGCCAGTGACATCTCATATTTCATATAAAAAATAAAAAATAATAGAAAAGTCATATCATGCTACATACAATTCGTATAATGCCTTTAACACCTACAACATACCCATAACTCCGTCTCATAATAGTGTGTGTTACATGCCTCCTTGTCAGTACAATACTCCTTTCTTTGGTAACTATGTTGACACCATTCATTATTCTTCTCGGCACGTTCCATCACAACCATGGGATTTTAATGGTCTCACTGGACATGACTCATTTCTCGATTGACTCGATTTGAAATATTCTTTGCCTATCACAGTCTGAGTGACTCGCGTAAGATTTATTATGCTAATATGTCATTAGTCGGTTCTACTAAGACTTATTGGTGATCGTATTTACGTAAATGTCTAGATCAACAAATTGTCACCTTGTGGGATGAGATGAAACAAATCCTAAGTAATAAATATTCCCCATATCTATTATCGAAATTATTTGTTAAATCAATTTCATTTACACTGTAAGCAAGGTACTTCCACTGTTTGTGAGATCTAGCCCATTTTGAAGAGTTGTTGAACAATTGTTATATTTATGAAGCTCCCCACATCACAGCGTCTAGGTCTATCGATAGTTTGAATCCTGAAATCTTGCCTAATGATATTCCTACATTCCAGTCTCTAGATGACGCTTATCAGCATGCTAACCTATGGAAGATATCCTTTCATCTTCGTCAAGCATGTCATAAACTAGGTATATTATCATAGTTCAAAAAATCACCTCCTGAGTCTAGTTGTATTCCTCTTGAGAAAGATAATGACATTTTCATTGTTGAGTCAATTGAATATTTTGATAACGATGATGAAGAATTATATACAGTGTTCCCACCTAAGTCGAACAATCCACCTATCCTCAATTATGTGCCGAAGTTGATCTTGCCTAATCTTTTGCATGATTCTAACGCTGTCTTTGATATGATTTTACCTCATATGTGCAATACTTCTCGGGTTACCACGTTGTCCAATATATTTGTCCGTTGACACACTTCTCACGTACATGGAAAGAAAAGATTGAATTTCTCACTTGAACTTAATCGATTTGACTGGCATTGGCACTTAAATGAAGGTTTTATTTTCACCATAGCAGAATTGTTTCCTTATCTTAGCACATTCGAGCCATCGGTACTACAATCATTTGTTTTCAAAGACCAGTCTACTATACTGGTGCATTGTGCTTCACATGTGAATTATGTTGTTGTTTTTTTATGATGAGTTGCAAAAGCTTTTGCCTTTTGGAGTCCTTTATCCATCTTTTGTTAGAATGAGAGATCATCCACCTTGGTCAGATCGTAATTTTAGCAATATTTTGCCCGTTCAGTTGATGTCACATGTTCATTTTTTATATTTGATTCATAAGAAAGATCATCCCCATTGGTATGTGCTCAGATAGATGTTGTCCAAGGTTCAATACATGCAATTGGTCAAGATAAAAGATAAACCTCCTTGGAGTATGAAGTTCCAATCTACCTAACCGGAGTCGAGTTCTCTCAGACGGGGAGAAATGATTCAATATCATAGGATTATCTAGTTTTCGATTTTTATTCGTATTTTAGGAAACGTGATTAGGTAATATTTTAATAACTTTTATATCATTTCTTTACTTAGTTATGATTTTATGAAACCGTATATAAAGAGAGTTATGCGATGTGATAAAGACAACATTTGATTATGAAATAAATTGAATATCTTCCTTAATTTCTCTCTTCCTCTTCCCTCTTTTCCCCCTCATTTCTATTCTTCTCGTTTCTTCCATTTTCCCTTCACCTATAATTATCCTCTTGCATCCTGCGTCACATATCTAGTATGGTTAGGAATTAGAAGTGTGCTATAATGTATACTTGCCCTAACATTTGTCATGCCATGGATCTAGTTATCGATTTTGTCCTTAGAAATGATATTGTGATACCTAAAGAGTGTTGTTGTTAGTTATTCTATTTGTTATTGAAGGAATAACTTGTGATTGAAATAAATATGCAAATATGAACTAAGGATGGGAATTAGTCGAGCATAGATAGTTATTAGACTTGTGCAATCTTGCTATATAAAGTAGCAATAAGCATATCTTGTAGTATAGATCTTGGCAGCTGAAGAAATTGTT
>CAIGRK010173025.1:0-10564 GCA_903798315.1 Fraxinus greggii | reverse complement strand
CAAAGAGGTCGAATAGCTTCAGCATACCTTCCCCCTCTGGCTATGAAGTAGGAACCAATCTTGAATTGTTGAGTTTGAATCGACTCAGCCACAGTCTTGAAAATCTTTTGCTTGATGCTGACTATGACTACAGTGATGCAGTGATAGAAGTTGAGGGAACACCTGTGGGTGTCAATCGCTGTATTTTGGCTGCACGGAGTCCATTTTTCCATGAGCTGTTTAAGAATGGGAATGGAAGTTCTGTTGAGGAAAGTAAGACGAAATATCTCATGTCAGAATTGGTGCCTCATTACACAATTGGACATGAAGCATTTAAGGTTCTCTTAACTTATTTATATACTGGAAAGCTTAAGTCATCTCCACCCGAAGTTTCAACATGTGTCGATGAAACTTGTAGTCATGATGCTTGTCTGCCTGCAATTAATTATGCTGTGGAACTGATGTATGGTTCTGCCACCTTTCAGATTAAAGAACTTGTTATGCTCGTTCAGGTTCGTCCTGTCTCTAACTGGTTAAGCTCTTCACATTGAATGAGTATGCATACATATGGCATTCACTTTCAGAGTTTTGAGAATCTTCTTTCAAAAGAATAGAATTATTTCTTTTTACTATTGGTTTGGGCTTCACTAAACGTTTTTTTCTCAATGTCCGTAACTTCAAATTACTCTATTGTTCTGCTAAGAAATTAACTTATCTTGAGGATGCACGAGGTCACTAACAGAACATAAAGTTCTGCATAAATCCAAGACATATATATTTTTAGTCACATAAAGTCTTTAAACATGCTTATCTATCCCCCATATTACCCACGTATTCCTTTGGTAGCCGGAAGTGGTAATATTATGTGGTTACTAATATGCCACTTCAA
The DNA here is from genome assembly GCA_903798315.1 of Fraxinus greggii. Lineage (NCBI taxonomy): Eukaryota > Viridiplantae > Streptophyta > Magnoliopsida > Lamiales > Oleaceae > Fraxinus > Fraxinus greggii. Next base: position 9,696 of record CAIGRK010173025.1, on the reverse strand, counting down.
GTGGATTGAATATCATCTCTCTCTGTGCTGCCTATTAATTGTGTGTAATGCACCTTGATTGGAACCAGCACATCATGCTGAACGATGGCCTACTATTCTTTTCACTGTTAAAAATTGGGCCTACCCTGCATTTATTCCATAATAACATGCATTCTGATATCACATTCTTTGTTTGCATGCAGCGCCATCTTCTTGACTTCATTTATAAAGCTTTTGCTGAAGATATCATTCCAATCCTTGTTGTAGCCTTTCATTGCCAATTAGAGCAACTTCTGTCATACTGTGTCCAGAGATTAGTTCACTCGGATTTAGACAAAGTAGTTCTTGAGAAGGAGCTTGCTCATGAAGTTCTATGTGGCATTCAATCACTTCTCCTTGAATCTCAAAAATCTGGTGAACATGCTTCGTTGGGTGTGGACCTGGTGAATGAAAAGAGAATTGAAAGGATTCACAAGGCATTAGACTCTAATGATGTTGAATTGGTTAAGTTACTTCTTACGGAATCTAGTATCACACTAGATGCTGCTTATGCTCTTCATTATGCTGCTGCCTATTGTAATCCTAAGGTTGTGAATGAAGTGCTCAACTTAGGTAATGCTGATGTCAACCTTAGGAATTCCCGAGGGTACACTGTGCTTCATGTAGCTGCCCGGCGTAAGGATCCATCAGTAATAGTGGGGCTGCTGAACCAGGGTGCTTCCATATCTGATACTACAATGTATGGACAGACGGCTGTTAAAATATGCCGGAGGCTAACGAGGCCAAAGGATTATAATGAAGAAACGAAGCAGGGCGACGAAACTAATAAGGATCGTTTATGTATTGATGTGCTGGAGAGAGAGATGCTTCGGAATCCATTGGCTGGGAATGTGTCTCTGTCATCAATGATCGTGCCTAATGATCTTCTCATGAACCTGTTGCTTTTTGAAAATAGAGGTAAGAATCAATGATAAAATGCATTCCTCGTGAAGTCAAAAAAACTTTTGCAAAAATGGTTATGTTGTGCAGTTTCTATTAGTGCTTTTATCTTGGTTTTTACGACTTTATTTAAGGGTTGTTAGGATAAGATAAAATCACTCTAGAGAATGTGTTGGGAGTTTGTCAAGGCAATCAATAAATGAAAGAAGATATACTCGTAAGATGCCAAATGTGGGTCTTGCAAGGATCGTATTTTGCTAAAGAGGTAGTGTGAAGCTTCTTTTTTAATAGCCTTCACATTCCTCAGTATAAATATGAAAAACCGTTACATTTGTGATGAATATTCTCTTCCAAATTCACCATAAGATGTTAGAATTTGTTTTTCCGAACCCATGCATGTATATGCTCTGTGCTCATTTTGAGAATGCACTGTCTTGTATTTCTCTGTCATTTGCATTGTCTATTACATAAGATGCACGGATACTTGGAAATCATTACGTACTCATATTCAATACACATCCAATCTTGGATACTCTCTGATACGTATCAAATACATGTTCTTTTTTTTCAACTATTTTATATTTTTTAAATTTTCAATATGTTTTATAACAGAAAAAAAAAATTACTTAATAGATAACTATTGTTAGTATCTATAATTTATTAAAAATAGATAATATTTATTAGAAATACACAACTAGAGTTTTAATTTAATTGAGAGCTGGAGTTTTTTGTTAGAAACACGCAATTGTATTATATCGTTTAATATATGTAAAATCGTATTGATAGTTAACAAATATATTTTTATTATTCGAAATAGATAATTGTACATTTTTATATTGTAAAAAAAAAAATTTAAAATACAACCATTCTGTTTATATTAAATTGTATTGTTAACTGTTGCACTCATGGAATCACTAATCAACTCAAAACATGCCATTTACAGATGATATATATGTTATATCCACATGTCTTTATCTTTTGGTGGATAAGGTTGCGTATTTCTTTTCTATTTTAATTATGTGCATGTACTACTATAACCCTTGTTAGAATCTCGAATGAGGATTTCCACGTGCTTTATTTAGCCTCATCTAATTCAACTCCCATGCTAGTCATGTATAACTTTATTTTGATTAATGTTGTGATCAACATTATCATAGTTAAAGATCTACCTTTATTTTTACCTAATGATGAGTGTACATTAAGGTTTTATAAATCTTGTTTTATGCGGCAGTGGCAATGGCACGAGCCCTTTTTCCTCTAGAAGCCAGATTAGCCATGCAGTTAGCACATGCAGATTCTACCTCTGAGTTCACTGGCCTTTCAGCATCTAAAGGAACATATGGGAATTTCGGAGAGATGGATTTAAATGAAATGCCATCTGAACAAGTCAAAAGGCTCCAGTTGAGGCTGCAATCGCTGCAAAAAACTGGTGAGTTCAAACTAAACTTTACACTACCTTCGGTGATCTAATCACTTGCTGTTGAGTGCATGAATTGATTATTCAGTCTTTTTGGCTGCTTATCACAATTAGAAAATATAAGTAGAAAACTGTAGCATCAGATCTGGGTTCATAAGGTGAACGGAAAAATTGATAGATTTTCAAATGCATTATGCTTGTAAAATGAATCTTAAAGATTGTCTATGCATTTTGTTCATTCTTAAGCTGTCTCTTTATGGATCACTAGGTCTTGAAACTATTTCCGACTAAAGAAATAGAGTAATGCTTCTTCCCGAGAGGGGATTTGATAGGGATGTTCTTTTTAACTTAATTTCCTCGTTTCATGCATAAAGGTTCTTCCCCTTTCTACTCCGTTTCATTTCCCTTTCCTCTATCTAGTTCTGACTTGCCTTCACCCAATGGTTCTCCCATTTCGGGCACAGGGTCTTAAATGAAATTTGGACGTAGAAGTGAATAGAAGTATAAAAATAATCCATTATCAGATGACAGGCTTTAGAATTCAGATGTTGTGATAAGTTCACTCTTTTGACTCTTGGATCATGCATTGTACTTGTTTTCTGCATTCAAGCTCGTGTTTTCCCACAAATCCTTGACTAGTTACCCCTGTATTGACTCCCATCTCGTCTCTCTCTATGTTTTCCGGTAATTTCTTGGTATGTTCCCCATCTTCATTTGAAATATTCTTCTATCTGATAAAATTGATCTAGATAAAAACAGGATGTGATTTTGCAGCTTAGTGAAGCTTTTCCAGAATCTCTTTCTCAGTGTCAAAAGTTAAGCAGAAAAATGTCTCTTGGGGGATGAAAAGGATTCTGAAGAGGAATTATTGAGTATCTCTTGAATCTTTAGGCTCAGTTAATCAGCAACGAGTAGTTGAGGAAAACAGACTTCAGGAATTTGTGCCTATATATAGATTTGAGGTTTTATTTCTTGGGTGTACCGTGATAGTCATCTGGGGGTCTTGGGATTTCAGATGTTTCTTTTATTTTATTTCCATGTTTTAATTTCTTTTTTCTCATCTCCCATGGCTTAACCAAACCACATAGATCTTGTGTCGCTTGCTTTCTATTTTGTTACCATTCTTGTTGGTAGCGTGTTCAATGTTCATTTATACCTGAGATCAGGCTATTGTAGATCGAAATTGAGACATCATCACGTGGTTCAAGTCAAAATTGCTAGAAGGTTTCGAAAGCATATTAAGAGCTTGTTTGACCCCATTTTTCCTTAAGAATGCATTTTGAAATAGTAGATTGATGGATAGTGTGTGATTGAAAAATAAGGAAAAATTTTGAATTTGCGTGTAATAATATTTTATTGAAGAACGTGTGATTTACAAGAAGAGAGGAAAATGTATTTTGAAAATAGTGTGAATCAAACAAGGGCTAAGTTTCATTGCTCCTGAAGAGCTTTGAGAAAAAATGAAAGAAGTTGACTGATGTCTTTAGTTGCTTTACAAGTATTATTCAGTGTTTTTTAATTATGTTAAAGAACTGGAGATTAATGAACTTTGTAAAACTCTTTTGTCTAAAAACTACGAAGAGAATGACCCAATTTACAGGTTTACAAAATATACTAATAACGCAATCGAAGTATTATGGAAATAATCTCTGAGAACCTTAGGAAGGGTCAAGAACCGGTTAATAAAAGGAAATAACTTTGAAATAAAGTCAAAAACCGGTCAGTAAGAACAGAACCTTATGACAAGTTTAAGAACCAGTTGATATAAAAGAAATATTGGAAACAAGGTCAAAAACTGTATTTCCTAATCTTTAACATATTGGTTTAAGACTTGTAAAACGAAAGCAACTTAAAATTTCAGATACTGTATGATATTTAAATCATTTTCTCTCTATTCCTTGATGGCAGTTGAGACAGCCCGACGCTTCTTCCCCAACTGCACAATAGTTCTGGATAAGCTCTTGGAGGATGATACTATAGGTACTACGTTATTGGAGAAGGGCACTCCAGAGGAACAGAGGATGAAAAAAATGCGCTATATAGAACTCAAGGAAGATGTAATGAAGGCATTTAGCAAAGACATGGCTGAAAATAACTGGACAAACTTATCGTCGTCTTCCTCTTGCTCGTCTTCTCCAAGGATTGGAAAAATTCAAAAGGGTAGGAAAAAAAAGGTTATTAATCGACCTTTTTAACCTTAAAACTTCGAAAGTTCCTTATAGGTTCCTTTCTCCTATAACTATGCTATTTTGTGCTTGCTTGTTTATCTCTTAGTGATGTACATAGTGACTGGAAGCATATAACTTGTAGCTATTTTCCTTGGAGCTCATTGTCCTGTGATATAATGTTTGACATTGTGAATTTCGATTAGCGAGAGTTGGAATGAAAGTGGATTGATTGTGAAGCAATTCCAAATTCCTTTGTTTTTCTGATATCATGTACTCTAGCCAAAATTATGACTTGTTCTTTGTTTCCTCAGGTTTGTTTAGATGTAAATGAACTTAGCTGGGGAAAAATAATCCATTCAAGTGTCTTTTCGACCTTCTTAAGTTGATTTATATTAATATCAACTTATCTTTTAGCAGGTGTTTGTCTCCGATTTAATCTGGGTATCAAATTGGTCGTGTGTTATGATTCCCATCTCAAATTAAAAGATATTGTCTGCCGAACAAGGATCTTTCCATTCTTTCGCAAAAGTTGTTGCATGGAGTCTAATTTTATTGTACACTTTTTCCCTTTCTTACACTCGTGGGTTGTCTTAATATTCTTACTATATAAGAAAAATTTTAGACAAGAATTTTTGGTGGATGTGTATAGATACAGAGGTGGTATCTTTGTAATGGTAAAAATATGTAGCTCTCGAGTTAAGAGGTGAATCTGAAAATATGTATTCAAAACTCTTTTCTTTTCTTTTTATTGTAAAGTATGGTTGTCAAACAGGGGCAAAGAAAACTCGGCCACATTGACTCCCAAAACCCAAATTGAAGCGATTCAGAGAAATTGCGCATCATTTCATTCACTGGGTGAAAACGAAGAAGAGAAGAATGAGAGTACTGTAAATAAAACATGGCTTCAAACATTATTAATAATAAATAAGAATAATAAAATTTGCCAGCACAGTTGATGAACGACAATCTATCTGGGAGTAGGGTCAGTGTTGCATTCTTCAATGAATTAAAATACCTTCCAACTTTATTAGAGAATGTAGTAGTGGTACGTAGACTGTTATCCATTAACAATACTTATAAATAGAATTTACTCATAAAAGCGCGAGGGGGTGTAACTTGGCTTGGGAAACTTAACCAAGTTCAAAGTTAAAGCCCTCTTCTCCGAATTTTTCTTTTGTTACTTTATATATGTATTGCCTGAATCTTATTTTCGATTGTCAAATACTTTACCTCTAAACTAGATTTGAAGGGTGACTTAACATGTTGCCTACGATGGGTGAGAAATTAGGAGACGTTAGGGTCAGACACCCACAGTGCTTGAAATCTACGAGTCTATGACGAGCATACCTATTGCAATAGCTCATATATTCGTTAGGCCAAGAGCTGCGGATTTACCTCCATCTCGAAATCTAGTTTATACAATGGTTTTCCGAAATTCTTATCCAAAATTGCACAGAAAGAGTAACAATTGTTTCATTCTAATTCTAATAAATTTCAAATTCATACAAAACAAATGCGATCGAGTTAAAGATATACCTGATCTAATGAATTACACAATCTGATCAAATTACCAAGATGAAATAGATCACCAAATTGTTCATTCAATTTCAGCAATAGTACCCTTCATTCACGAAAAACTTGGAAAAAATGATGTAACAATCATATCCTGTCTAATTTCTCTATTTACTAACAAAGCAAATATGTGATTGGTATTTATGAATATGATAAATGAGAAAAAGTTGTACCTTATAAAGAAAGATCTCAAAGGACGAGGATTAACCTATAATCTATAATATATTAAATATCATGTCAAGTGAAAATTATTTTTGGACCATTTTGACTATACTACAATTCAATTATTTCAATAACACCTTACTTTTCATTTTTCAATATGTAATAAATACTACAAAATTCTTATCATGTATGAATTTCGTGTTATTAATTCTCAATTAATTAACATTTACATTAATCTAAATTTAATGAATATTGACTTTATAAATCTTGATATACATGAATGTAGAGTTACTATAAATGAATTTATTTCTATTCATGTATCTAGAAATTTTAATGGGTGTTAAAAGTTATGTATTAGTAATTAAATCTTATGTACCAGATGTAGTATAAAAAAAGTTGTTCATTTGTAGTATTCAAATCATAAAAAAAATGTTGTCGATTTTATATCCCGCAAGTATATGGATCGTAACAAGTTATATAATGAACCAATAATTTCGGATATCGTTCCCGCAAGAACTACTATCTAACAATTGGTTAAATTATTCCTAACTTTAATTTGATCGAAAATAAATAATAAAGTTTTGTGATTGGTGTCTAAATTATTCTAACTAAAACTAAATTATCTAACATACATAATTTGTAGAATTTGAGTTTTAAAAATATAAATGTAGGATGTTAGGACTTACAATTTCACCTGTAGATCTCCTTTAGTTCGGCAATTAATATTCATTACTATTGTAGTGTTCGGTAATATTCTTCTAAGGTATTCAATTTACCCTTCTCAAGTTCTCATTGGATCTATTTAACTAATTCAATTTCATATCTCTATATGAATCAATCGTAGTTCAACGAAATATTTGTTCTAAGAATTCATCTAATTACCGTAATAATTAGTATATGTATCTCTACACATTATACTAAATTACAAAATTTTACTATGTAGTCTAAATCTAAAACTCATTTCTCGATTCGTGATAGATTCACAAAATTATTGAATAATTAGCCAAATAATTCAAAACATTACATTCATTAATAAAATCAACACATATGCATTTAAAGAACTAAAATTTTGAATAAAATAGATAAAGGGTCACACATAAATTACATTGTTCGCCCTAGCCGTAAATTTAGGTACTCGTAATAATGAAAGAAAAACAAAAAAATATAAAGTTCATAACCAGGTTTTGAAATCTTTATTATGAAAAGAATTGGATCTTCTATCAAGAATCTTCTTCAAACCCTAACGTTTGCTCTTTGATCTTGATGATTATGTGTTTTTCTTTCCCTCCAAATTGTGTGAAACTAGAGTTGTATTTATGTCTTCTTTGAATCTTGGATGAGTTTAAGTTGAATTGGGCTTTTAAAAAGATGAACCGCACTTGAAAATCTTATTTTTAGCAGCAGATAGTGTCTATGCGCCATGTAGTTGCGCCGCGGCGCCACGAATCTCGTCTTTTTCCCGAGAGGCGCCCATATGGTGGAGGTTCTCACTCTGCGCTTTTTTCAATGTTTTTGTTGTAGCTTTCTTTTTCGATATTCGATTAAGACGATTCAAAGTACGTCGGAAAGATAACTCAAAAGACTATAACTTTACTTAATAACATTTTTCCAATTTGAACGTTTACTAGGTAAAAAATGGGTTTCAATCTTAAGCTAAAAATATGGAACATACTTGTACGGTTGAAAATTAATTTGTGTCCACATTTCACTCATTTTTTACTTCTAATTACATCCAATTGACCCCAATCATTTTCGAATCTTTATAGTGAGTCCACTTTTGAGTATTTATACTTTAATTCCCAAACTTTAAATCTTACCATTTTTTCGCCAATTTTCACTTCTTTCTTTCAAATTCACTTCCTCTCATCAAGTTGTACCTAATAAATTAGGCTATAATTGTTCAAAAGAACTATTAAATGTCTATTTTTTAGTCCAAATAAGTGTATAAATTACACTTATCATATTCCATCACAAAAAAAAAAATAAAAATTGAATAATAAAAATTGAGTTTTAAGAGTACAATTTCATTCTCTTAAATATTTATTTTAAATTTTATTTTTTTTAATTCGTTTGAGATTTATCAAAACCTCCCAACAAATTGATATCAAATATTACGTTTACAACATTTATAAAATATTTCAGAATAACGTGTAATGTACATTCAACTTTGACTAGTTCATTACAAAAGATAGTATAGAAATTTATTAATCATCAATATTACCCTTGCAAGGATGTTAGTTGTCAAGTGTTATTTCATGTATGAAGGCAACAAAAAAATAAAAATAAAAAAAATTCATCAAGATCACCCATCTTAGAGAGACTACTAGCACAACAAAATTATTGAATGCGAATAGACAAATTTTATAAAATAATAAAAATGTAAAATACGAATGTCATGTCTAAATCCTCGTACAAGCAAGGTTGCCTATTTTGTTTGTATCAAGAAACTTGGTCAACCATAATGTGATGATTTGTATTGTTGTAAACTCACATTATTACGTAGATGCAACAATAAACAGCATCAAGCGTTCGTTAAAATTTAGTAAGTATCTGATTTCGTGAACAAGTCGTAGAGTAATGAACAAAGTATCATTTTATGAAGATAGTGTATCGATAGCAGGAAATTTCATATCTTTCTAATGATTACCCCCACTAGTATCGAGCTTTTCCCATATGCTACAGTGTTATTGGCACTAGGAATTTGTATCTAGAATATGTTTGGGTGTTCTTAGAAGTTTAAAGTCTCTCAGTATGTCCAAACATATTGAATATGGAGTACATCTCGTAAAAGTTTCGAAAAAATTAACAATGAACATAATGGTTTTCTAAATAAGAACCCTACTTAACATAAAATAATGAAATACTTCATATTAATCGACAAATTTCTCTGCATCTCGAAGTTTGGCATCCATTGGTATTGCCGTTCTTATGCAGAAAGATTGAGATGTTCTCACTACAACATGAATTGAGAGGATCAATTTTTGGGTTTTTTCGTTAATCTTGAGTTTGAAAATCCCACAACGCAAGATTGTAAAGTTTTACGCCAAATGTCTCGATTGGTTCTTATCAAACAGCAAATCTATATAAATAAAAAATTTAAGAATTATAATGAATAAATAAAACGTGATTTCAAAATTTTACAATGAAGGACTTGATTTGTGAGGTTCGGAAAAATATAATGGTCCTCCTGATTTGTGTTTCAATTTTAAATTTTAAATTCTATTTCAATTTTTTGTTTTGAGAGTAATAAAAATTAATGAAATGTACTAAGAATATTTTTATCGTGATCATTTGTTTTAGAATTTTTATTTACATAATTATTAAGAGCTTGGACATTTTTTTATAATTTTTATTTTTCTAAAAAATTATAATTTTATTTTTAAGAATTTTGATTTTTGAGTATTTTTGTAAAAATATAACTATTTTATATTAATTTATTATTAAGTAATATATACATTT
>CAIGRK010172993.1:0-12497 GCA_903798315.1 Fraxinus greggii | reverse complement strand
AGTTATGTAAAGTCAATTGAAAACATGGCTGATTCTCTAACTAAACCACTAAATAGAGACTTAGTAAATTCTACTTCAATTAGGATGTGGTTGAAACTCTTGAACTAAAAGATCTACTAATAATAGCAACCCTACCGTCATTACTCAAAAGGTAATTCACGGGTTCAAAGGGTAACAACAAGTTATTCGATATGTGGATAGTTTCAGCATTATTGATATCCGCGATAACCCTGTACTAGTTATAATAATGCTGGTTGTTACTGAAGTGAGGGTTGCGTTTTAAACTCTTAATGAAGTTCANATATGTGGATAGTTTCAGCATTATTGATATCCGCGATAACCCTGTACTAGTTATAATAATGCTGGTTGTTACTGAAGTGAGGGTTGCGTTTTAAACTCTTAATGAAGTTCAGTACCAAGTACAAGTATCTCTAAAAGTAACAACGATACTGGAAGAACTTCATCTAAGCAAACTTCGAGATGGTGCCGCCTCAATAGAGAGTTAGATTTTTTCTCTTAAAAATTTGTTGAAAAGGATGAGGACAATGCCATATTAGCACAAGTGAGTTAAGGAACTTGAGAACACGTAATACTCGTGTGTGTGTTCTTACCAGTATCGTCACATGGAATAACTGGTTCAAAGCTTCACTCTACCTTTGATTCCGACTTTACTTTGTTTGAATTACACTATAGTTAGATTCAAATCGAAAGATATCTAATTCTTATGTATGAGTATTGTATACTTTGAATATTAGACCTTATTAGATTTTGAACAAGTAGGGAATTGTTGATATTTTGTTGTTCAAAACCAAAAGGAAAGTATGTGGAATGAAATTAAGTATGGAATAATAAAGGAGAAAGAGATATTAAAAAAAAGAGGCACCCCCGTGCCCAAACTAGCGCCTCTGCGCCCATTGGAAGTATTTTCACCCGAGAGTAGTAGTGCCCCCATGCTACCATGAGGCGCTCCTACGCCAGTGATCGTTAGGATAGTTTTCTACCGTTGGAAGTTCAAATCTGGTGGCTTTTTGCTTATGATTGGCACCATTTTATGAGAACTAGTCAATGCCTATATATATATATATATGGTCATTTTGGAAGAGAATAGAGTAATAAAAACATAAGATCATTATTATTCCAAAGCAATCAATAGTTTATTCTTCTTCTTCACATTCAAAGACCTTTTGTATTCTCTTGTTGGGCTTGTACTTAATTATAATTCTGTAACAAGGCTTGATAACTCCTACAAACTATTTGCCGAAATCCTTAAGCATCTCAACTGAAATATGGAGAGGGGCCAAATTTAGTTTGAGTATAGCGACGTGTAGGCCTTCCAATCTTGTTACGGTATTTTATTCGTGGTTCATTGCAGATTTTGGTGTATTTATTCTCCTATTCTCGATTCCGTTTCCAACAATCTCAAACTAAATTTCTGCGATGGAGAGTGAAACAACTATGGTGTATTTATTCTCCTATTCTCGATGTCGTTTCCAACATACTCTGTAAGTGATCTCCTCTTATCAAGATCCCCTATATAATCTGAATCCACATACCCAATAACTCCATCCGTATTTCTACCAAAATGCAAACAAACATTAGAAGAGTTCCTCAAGTATCTGAATATCCATTGCACTGTTTTCCAATGATCCTTGCAGGATTTGCCATGTATCTCCTAACTGCATTGACTGCATGAGCCAAATCTAGTCTTGTATAGACCATAACAGGTATAAGCGAACCAACTGCATGGGAATAAGGAACCTTGGACTTGTAATCAATATCTTCATCTAACTGAGGATACAAGTTAGATGATAATTTAAAGTGGGCAGCCAAGAGAGTACGACATCCTTAGCATTCACCATATTGAACATTTAAAGTACCTTTTCAATGTACCCCCTTCTGACTCAAATACAATCAGCCAGCCTTTCTATCCTTCAAGATTTCTATACTAAGAATCTTCCTTGCAGCAACAGAGTCTTTTATGTCAAACTCCTTACTAAGTTAAGAGTTCACCTTCCTAACATCTGCCTATCCTTAGCTGCTATAAGTATATTATCAATATATAATAACAAATATGTGATCAATCCACCAGCTCCCTTTCTGAATTGCACAACTATCATAATTACTTCTAATGAAACTGTGAGTATTCATGAATGAATCAAACCTTTTATACAACGCCTTGGTGGCTACTTTAATCCATATAAGGACTTTTTAACAAGCACACATAGTCTTCCTTTTCAGAAACTATGAAACCCTCTGGTTGTTGCATGTAAATGCCCTCATCAAGTTCTCCATATAAGAATATTGTTTTGACATCCATCTGTTCAAACTCCTAGTCATTTTTAGTCATCACTCCAAGTAAAACCCGAATAGAACTATGCTTTACAACTGGTGAGAGCACATCTTTGAAGTCAACACCTGAAATCTGATTGTAGCCCTTTGCTACCATTCCGACCTTGTACCTTGCATTTTCAATCCCTGATGTGCCTTCTTCCTTTGGAACACCCACTTGCAACGAACAACCTTTTAGTCCTAGGTAATTTCACCAAGTCCTAACTGCATAATAATCTACCATCTGTTAGAATTACTACAGTCACCTTTGAATATGTAGCAGCTCCTCAGTGGAATCAGTACTATCAACCACACTCAATGCATAAGTAACCAAATTTGTTTCTCCATAATTCTGTGGAGTCTAATCTATCTGCGAGGTCTATTCTTAGTAGTTAAATATTGTGGTGTTACTGGTGCTGTAGGCAAAGTATTACTGTTTGTTAGCTCTAAACTAGAATGATCTGTAGTATGCTATTCTGAAGTCTTTGATTGTCCCCCTGTACCAATTAAGGGTGGGAAAAATCCGACTGAACTCACCTAAACTGCCCAAGCCGAACTAACCCAACCGGGTTAGGTCTGGTCGGGTTATGGGTTAACTCATAAAAATCGAATAAACCAGCCCAACCCAACCCGACCCTATTTATAAACTTTAAAAGTGTTATGATGTTTGAAAACTCTTTAAATAATATTATAAGATTTGGATAGAATGTATTTGACAAAAAATGGTATAAACAAATACATATTCTACAGCAAAAATAGTTTAATTGCCAAAAACATTTTTGACTTCATATGATTTAATATCAAACTGTCCATGTAACATTTCGAGCATGACGTGTCAAAATAATTCAGATTTTTTGTTCAATACAACTGTGTAGACCTAATATTATATGAGTCAATTGTAAATCTATCCGACCCGACTGACTACTTTAGTCTTTGTTGACAAGTTGTCCAAAACTAACCAACCCGACTGATACTTGATTGGGTTGGGTCGGGTTAGGTTGGGTTGGGTTGGATTTAACTTTTGGTTGGGTTGGGTTAAATTATGATCAAACAGATCATGTTAGGTTGGGTGTGGGTTGAGACAAAAATCGACACAACCCAACCCATGCCCACCCCTAGTACCAATTTCCACCTCCACCTGAATTGAATGATTTTTTTCCTCAATTTTTTCAGAAACCCCATGAGGTGAGCAATGAACCATAGCTAGTTCATCAAATATTACATCTCTACTAACCATCACTTTTCTTGTCTCTGAACACCACAATTTATACCCCTTACACCCTATTTATATATAAGAAAAATACACTTTCTAGACCTAGGCTAAGCAGGACACCCAAAAATATTCAAATCATCAATAATAAGAAGGCTTACCAGACCATACCTCTTCTGATGTCTTTTTCTCAATGATAGCTGAGGGTGCACGATTAATCTGAAAACAAGCTGTAGCAGCAACTTCAACCCAAAAAGTCTTAAACAGCCCAAAATTTGAAAGTATATAACAAACTTTTCCATCAAAGTTCTATTCATTCGTTCTGTCACACAATTCTGTTGGGGAGTCATCTGGAAAAAATACCCACATATTATCTATGCGTAGATGTTTCACTTGCTTTCCAATCTGCTTTTCTATCATTATTCTCCACTCCTTGAAGGTCCCAAATATATGGCTCTTTTGCTTTAAGAAGAATACACATACATTTCTGGAGAAGTCATCAGTCACTGTCAACAAGTAATAAACACCTCATTTTGAAAGCACCCTATCCAGTCCTCAAAGATTTGAATGGATATACTCAAGTATTTCGTCCATGTTGTGTCTTCCTTTAGTGAATCAGACTCTCTTGTATTTCCTAAAGACATAATTAATGCTCACAAAAAATTATTTTTATAGTCTTCTGCCCATTAAGAAATTCCCTCATACTCAACTATGTCATACCATTCTCACTCATATGCTCGAGCTGTATATGATAAAGTTTGTAATTTCTTCATCTGTCAAAGAAGAAGTAAAAACTACTGAATCCCCATTATTGTGGAACCCCGCAAAATATACAATTGTGTGGAGTTTTTATGTCCGTTCATAACAACAAGAGCACCATCTAAACTTCACCTTTACTAGTGTATCTATAACCCTCACTTCAATTCTGGAACATGCATTACATTTGTAAGTATTCTAATAGCCCAATCGAACATTCTATTCCTGACTGTACCATCTCTGATAATTTCGTAAGGCGCGTTGTTTCCCATAATCCCTAGAAACTTTCCTTCACTTTACCCATCTTCAACAACAGCAGCTTCCGCCGTATTTACATGTTGTTTTCCTTTATCAATAGCAACAACAGCTTTGTTCATGTTCTTTAAAGCATAGTAATCAACTCTAATAAGCCCATTTTTCTTACAAAAGTCACATGTTTTCTTTACAAGTCTGGATTTCGATCTACCCCTCATATTTCTACCAAGATTCCTATTTTAATTTCTCCCACGAACTATTAGGCCTTCAGCCTAACTCCTAGATCCTCTTACAAGGTGTCTTATCTTCTCTTTAGATACTAAAGTATCATAGATCTCTTCCACAATGATAATATCTCTAAAAGTCACATTTGATGGCAGCAACGAACGCAACAATATCAAAGCCAAGTCATTCTCATCATACATAACTTCCAATGTCTCCAAATTGGCCCCAATTTCTTTGAACAGTGTTAAGTGATCATCCAAAGTGTTTCAAGTGTAGCTTCCTTGTCAACCTCTTTGTCATACAGAGTGCTCCAATTTCAACCACAACACAACGACACTTCTCTCTTTTAGTACATCCTGAAGAATCTGATTTGAACCATGTAGATGAATTTGAGATTGAACTTTTTGATCCTTACGTTTCTTTTCATCCTACTTCTAGGTTGAATGTATCTTATTGAAGCCAAGTAAGGTTTCCTCCAAATCTATCCGCTCGAGAACCCCTCGCATCTTCACTTATCATAAACTAAATCTCGTGTTTCGATCTAATAATGGAATATCATATTTCATTGATACATTGCGAAAAATCAATCTTACTCTAATACCACATGTTATGAATTGATTGCAAGATAATGACAATAATGAAATAAATATGAACAAATAATAACATTTAGGTCTATGTAAAAACCCAAGATGGGAAAAAATCACAAGAAGAATTGAAGAATTTTTCTATAATTAATAATGAATGTATTTACAATATCAAGATTTCAAAACTTTCAACTGAAATCTAAACTTTTTTAACTCTCAAGATATTATTGAATGTGTATATATGGAGATAAGACAATATGAAATACATATAGGAACCACTTTTTGGAGTTTTAGATGAAGAAGAAAATATAAAATTCAAAAAAATTGGCATCAAACCCGTCACGGTGGCGCTGAGACAATGCCCAGGGTGTTTCGTTGAACAGAGGTGTCGGCGCCGCAACGTCCCATGCTACCTCCCTTTTCTTCAACGGCGCTACAGTGCCCACTTTCGGTAATTATGCCTATAAGGTATTTTTTCGTCTCAAAATCATTTTCCAACCCAAACTCCCAATCCTTAATGAAATTTGATCTCTGGAATGTCAAACCAAAACTCCTTAAATTTCTTCTATTCGACCAAACACCAAATCACATGCAATTTGTGTTACACCATAATAAATATAATAACAAACATTACATGCACGCTGGATTGAACTTTCTTGTTCTTCTTCCTTTTTTTTTTTTTTTAATGTTCAAGGCATATCTTGGCCTATCGTTGCCTATGATCCTGTCTAACTTGACAAGGAGACTTACTAGCTGAATGAGTGATTTTTCAAAAAAACATCGAACTTCTAAAATAAGCTAAGATTCAATCATTTAATATAAAGAATAAATGCACTTGAAGTGATATAATGAGCTTAAACGTAAGACCCATAACGTTAGCTAGTATGTATTTATGACACATTAAAAACTTGGAATTGAAAAACTAATAAACTAAATTAATTTTGTGTCAATAAAATAGGTTAATTACATACCCTATATTGATAAATAAAGATTTAGAAAATATATTTGAAAATAGTTATACTTCAATTTTATAATTTAATAAGAAATGCGAAATATTTTTGTAAATAGTTAACTTTAGTCTCATGCTTGAAATATTGATGCACTAGATCGATTCGTGCACAGTCAAGGACAATGTGAAATACCACCCTAGGAAATAGGAACCCTAACAAATGAGAGCAAAATGAATATTATTGAAACTAAGTATTAAGTTTCCAATAATCCAATTGGAACTAGTAGCACGTTTGATTGTGTTTAAAAGTTGATAATTTAGTGAGCAAAAATATAAAATTTGACTTTTAAGTATGATCAAATATCTTCAAAGACTCAATGATCCATTGTATTTTATCTAATGATTTAGTTTGTGCTTAATTGAAGAATCAAACATTTGGGAAATAGCCATGCACTTCAAAGACAAAAAAAAAAAAAAACTATTGTTCATCTTTATCTTTCCACTTTAATGAGTAATTACATTGTCTCCTTCAAAAAAGGTACATGATCTTTTGAAATAACTAGCATCACAAAACATTCTTCGATTGGCAACATATGTATGTCTGAAATCAAAAATCCTCTAAAAATGAGAAATTGATTTTTATGGTAATTGTGATGACCCATTTTATTGTTTCCATGTCGAAAAGGCCTGATTTTCACAAATGTAATAAATATAGCACACAAACTTTTGTCCATGAACTAGTCAGGAACTCAAATCCGTAAAGAGTTTAAGGCGTTGATAATCCAAGTCTTTCGAATAGAAAGAAGAGAAAGAGCGTAGGTGATTTTAGTAAATCGATGCATGAGACTCATTGACAACATAGGTTGAACGAAACCTAAAGTAGAAGAAGAATGTTGCGTGCAAAGAATAATGTTCAGCAAGAGAGTCAAAATGTCCCCTATCAATAAAGTGAGAAATTTTCAGACCTTGTCCACTTCCTTCCAACACTAGATTCTTCAATAATAGTGGGAAAAAAAATCGGCTCAATTAAGTCAAATACATTAAGCCCTTGTTTGTAAGCAATAATTTGAAAATTACTTCTCTCAATTTTATCCACACATTTTATTAAAAAAAAAAAATGTCATTTTCCATTTTCTTTTTACTTCTTAACGGCATATTCTAAAAAGGAAATCTCTTCCACACAAGCCCAAATAAGTGTATTCTTTTTTCATTCAAAGTGGAGAAAACCAAGTCTTAGACTAGCTGTTCTATGAAAATGCATTGTTTTGAAATAACCAAATTTTTTTAAAAAGAAAAAGTTAAAAGTAGTTTTGCTCAGCCTGACATAGTGGTGGCAAAAAGTTCGGAAAGGTCGGGCGGCTCGAGTAAGGCTCGGACCGAGCCTTATTTTTTTTGGCCGGGCTCAGCTGGCTCTGCTCGGGCCCAAAAAAAGCTCGAGCCGAGCCCGAGCTTTTTTTTTTTCGGATCGAATCAGCTCGTTGACATAGCTAGAGACTAATACTAGTGTTCTTTCATTTTGTTCTAATTCATCAATATCTAGAGCAATAGATGTTAGTGGTACAAATCTTGAAATTCCTTCTAAGTTAGCTAGGTATATGTGCGTTGATATTCGTAGTATGTTATAACCACAAGNAAGTCGATTTGATGTTGGATACCCCACAATGATGACAAAATCCTTTGGTAACTCTCATGGAAATTAGGGATGACAAAAAAGCTCACCGGTTCGGGCTCGGTCTGAAAAAAGCTGGAACCGAGCCTAGGCTCGGGCCTGCCCATACGAGCGGCCCGTTGAAAAAATAAATATTTTTTTATTTAACTACATGTAGCTGCCTGCTTTGTGCAGGCTGCTGCTATTTTAGCTGCCTGACGCAGCTAAAAAAATTAGAAAAAATTAGTAGTTAAATGTAAATACTTAATTTTTAAATTTGTTTGTTTCAAGAAAAATTATATAGAAATATTTTATTCGTGTACAATTTTAACCCCGCCTACGTTGATTGTAGCCGGTCTCAAACCCGAATAAAAGAGGAGAATTTTAACTTTTATAATTTATTTAAAATCTTTAAATAAAAAATGTAGATTTTATGAAAAAAACCGAGTCGGCTCGACTCGGCTCGCTTAGGCTCGGGCCAAAGCTCGGGCCTAGCCTTATTTTTTTTGACCGGGCTCGGCTCGGCTCGAGCCCCAAAAAAGCTCGGCCAAAAAAGCTCGAGGCAAGCCCGAACTTTTTTTTTTCTGGCTCGAGCTCTGTTCTGACTCGACTTGACTCCTTGACATAGCTAGCGTGTAAATAAAATAATGCACTTCTTGGATTTTAAGTCAAGTGAGCTTTTATGGTACCCGCGTCAGCATTTCAGTTAATTTTAGGAGGAGGAAGTAGGTACAATGCCTAATCTGAAATAAAAATAAATTGAAATGACCGATTTTAAACAAAAATAAACTTGGATAACCAGCGTTAAACAATGTTATAAATTGGGTGCTACCAGCATCTTTAATCCAGGAAATAATGATGCTCATCTCATGTAGTTTTCAGTTGTCTATGTTTGACACTGTTTCAACTTTTTTTTTTCTTGAAACACTCAAAAACAATTAGTTCGGGAATTATAAATTAAAATTTAAGTGATTATAAACTACTAGTCCTACTAGATAATAAGTGATAGAAATAAATAGTGGACATGAGTTATAATACCGACGTGCTGATGTGGACGTGGTGCTATCATGTTAGTAGGTCAAATCTTTTTCTCTTTTGAAAAGTCAAAAATTACGATTTGATTGCTGGTATAAAGACGTCACGTCAACAGTGAATAATTGTTACCTTGCCTACTGTGGTTAGTAGATCAGCCCTGTAAATAAAGAAGTTTGTTTAAAAGTAAGTGAGAACTCACTTCCCAAACAAAAGCACTGACGATCAGAACAAACTTGAGGTCAAGTGGTTTGCATTTATATACTAAGCAACACAATAATGCAGCCCAAGAGTTCACCCAAACACTTCAAAGAAACCATGGGCACGTTGCCTGCTGAGAACTCCACAATGGAGTTACAGCAGCTTGATCGTGGTGCCGCCCCCGGCCAGACCGAGAGGACCAAATGGTTGCTCAGCTCTCCCAACCCGCCAAGCCTATGGCATGAACTCAGAAGCTCCATAAGAGAGACTGTTCTACCTCAAGAAAGGAAAAAACAACCTCGGACTCAAGGCCATGTTTTGTTCTTGCAAGGCCTATTTCCAATCCTGAAGTGGGGAAGGAGTTATAGCGCTGCAAAGTTCAAGAAAGATTTAATGGCTGGTTTAACTCTTGCAAGTCTTTGTATACCTCAGGTTTGCATAATTTTTCCGCTCTTCATGTTGCCTTTTCTAAGTTTACATTTTATGGCGTGTTTGTTATGCTAGTTCGGATATGGTTATATGGGAGCTACACTTTTTCAGTTAAATCGTGTCCAGTCTTATTCAGTCTATTTTATAAAACATATTTTTTTAGCGACAAATCTGCATTTTTATCTGAAATCTTAGAAGGGAATCGTTGCAGAGTATTGGATATGCTAATCTGGCAAAACTTGATCCCCAATATGGCCTTTGTGAGTAACAAATATTTCCATGTTTTTCTGATTTATATATATAGCTTTATGTTTTGTTTGATTAATTTTTGTATTTCAGACACAAGTGTTGTCCCACCTTTGATATATGCTCTGATGGGGAGTTCAAGAGAGATTGCCATTGGTCCAGTGGCTGTAGTTTCATTGCTGCTTTCTGCAATGATACAAAAAGTTGTAGACCCTTCAGTTGATCCTGTTGCCTACAGAAGCCTAGTTTTCACCGTTACTTTCTTCACTGGAGCCTTCCAAGCTGTCTTTGGAATTTTCAGGTTGTCTTACTCCAGAAGCGGGTGTTTGTCCCCTCTTTGCTTTTTCCGATTTATTCTTCTATGGCTCTTTTTTTGCCGTAGATTGTATAATAATGAACAGTATTAAGAAAAATAGTTAAAATTGTTCATTCTCTTGTCCACACCTATACAATACTGCAAATCAAACAATTAGATTCTGACAAAGTGGAGGAGACACAAATAGAGGATAAATTAGGAGAAGAAAATAGACGGTTGGGACATATTTTCCATAGACTTAAAAGAAACTCCGTTCATAACATTGATCTAATCTACTGTAAACTATTTTAGAAAAGGTAGGGTAGACATAAATAAATTAACATGATTTCTGGTTGTTGTTACTAATCTAGTTTCTTTAGATCTTCAATGTACCAAACAGATCGACGAAAGAATTCTTGTATATATCCGACAATAAATTATCTGGGAGCTTCTCCTATATTTGAATGTACGACTGACTTTCTCATTTATATTCAGGTTGGGATTTCTTGTGGATTTTCTCTCGCATGCAGCCATAGTTGGATTCATGGGAGGTGCAGCTATAGTAATAGGCCTCCAGCAATTGAAGGGATTGCTGGGAATTAGTAATTTTACAACCAAAACTGATGTGATCTCTGTAATGGAGGCCGTTCTAAATGCACTTCATCATTCTGTAAGCTTCCCTAATGATTTTTAATGTTAGATTCGACCTGATTTTTCTCGCGTGACAAAACTTATGTGGTTTTGCATAGGTTAAGTTCATGCAGAATTAATCGTTGAACATACTTTTCTCCGTGTAACATAAAACTTGAGAATCTTATACACATGGTGTTGTGGCATGTTTGGTAAAGTGGACAATAGAGTATCAAACCGTAATAAGACTGTACATAGCCAAACTTGAAAAAAAATAAAACAAAAAATAAGAAGTTACTTTTTATGTTTATATTTTCAAACGTATGCGCTACCAAGATAAGTAACATATTTCTTACTTTTACCCATAAATTTTTATTAATATTTAAAAACTTATTTATTTACTTGTAATTGATCGTTTTAAGCTAAGCCAAATACATTGCTGTACTATCCAGTAATATTCAATACTGGGTATTAAATGTGCTCCTTCTGTATTAACGTAGACTTGGAGAAAAATTAATCTTTGACATGATTGGTTGATTCATTTTGTAATTTTAAGATTATATTTTTGTGTATGTTTAATCATTCGAAACTATTCACATCTTTTCTTACTTTCTGTATTCAACTTGACAGTGGTATCCTTCGAATTTTGTGCTTGGCTCTTCATTCCTCATCTTCATCCTAATTACAAGGTTCATCGTAAGTATACAGATTACTTTTTAAGATAAAATATTCTGTAGGTCATACTTATACCACAATTAACCAGTCATTGATATTCATTAGTCATACTTTTGTTAATTTGTATTTTTGTTTCAATCAAGTCCCTTCGTCCAACTTTGTTAGCTTGACAAATGAAAATAATGACATGACAGTTCGTGACTTGATTGAATCAGAAGTATAAAATTAAGAACCCCAACGACCAAATCAAGACCAATGACCACTTAACTCGAGACATAAGTCGAGCGACCTCTAGAATCTTTTTAACTGGATTACAGTTTCACTTTTTACTCTTTCATTCAACAATTACTTATCCCATTCAAATTGCAGGGCTCTAGGAACAAGAAACTTTTCTGGTTACCAGCCATGGCACCTCTTTTCTCAGTGATATTATCCACTTTAATAGTTTACTTGACCAAAGCTGATAAGCATGGCATCAAAATTGTGAAACATTTCAAAGGAGGCCTCAATCCAAGTTCAGTTCATCAACTAAAATTTGGAGGTCCACATGTTGGAGAAGCAGCAAAAATTGGATCAATATGTGCCTTAATTGCTCTCACTGTTAGTATATCTTTACTCGTCATCTCATTTCAATAAGCAGGAATTTCCTCCGAATAACTGATCTTAGCATTCCCACGATACGCCACAATATTGCTCTTTCATTGAGTGCATGAACATAAATTCTTGACAAAAAGCTCTGCCTAACATCACATCGAGGGGTTAAAGTACTGTTTGTCATTTAACTTTTATGATTGTTTCATTTTAGTCACCAAACTTTGTTGACAGGATCATGTCATGTTGGACAAGTGGTGCTTTCCCTTTCTTTCTCTCTCCTTTTATTTGTCTCTTTATAAAATTATATTGAGAAAGGCACAACTTGTCCAAAAATTTTGTTAACTTAGACCATCAAAATAATGCATAATTTTCCATGCCACACCCTCATTTCATTAGCCCTGAAAACATTCGCATCAATTCAGCAGAACCAAGTGCTTAAA